>QGMI01000215.1:0-46848 GCA_007821535.1 Lachnellula occidentalis | reverse complement strand
AAGTAATGTTGGTTTTGGGTCTGGGGCGCTGGGAATTGGGAATTGGGTTGGGATACGATCTATAGATTGAGTTGGGCGTTTTGAGCTGAATTCGACCATACTCACCATAGGAGTCTGGAGTCTGGAGTCTGGAGTACTCGTACTCCATGAGAGCTACAGGCATTTCTCCCTGGACGCTTTTTCAAAAGCCAGTAGACAGGTCATATGAGACTAGATCTTACGTATAATCCTACTTATATTTTAATTAATACTAGCTTTGGATCAAATCAGATTGAACAAGGTTTCCTATGTTCGTTATCTGCTATCCTCCCCCTACTAATTCATCATCGTCCCCATCTCATCTCATACATTATCAAGCTTCCATCCGATGCATAGATATTGAGCCTTCCCACTCAACAATCCGCTAACATCAAATGAAACTCTTGTCATAACCTTCATAAACTTATATGCATCACCTAGCCCGGTCCAACGAATGAATAATACAGTGTCCAAACAAAAAAACCCGATCTACCCAAACAAACATATGCAACCGACGAAATGGGGTATTGAAAATGCACAACAAACGCAGAAACCCAGTACAACGACAATAAACCTTCCCAACCCGCTAGATCAAAATTCCCACTACTTCGATTTTGTAAAATGTCACTGCCTCGGTCAGGGACTTTGAACACCCTTTTCGTCGTCGGATGAATCTTCGGATGAGCCACGGTCAGGGCTTTCAGGCTGCTGGACTGCTATCGAAGGCTTGAGTTTTGCATCTGGGAGAGTGACTGCTATCGGGGTAGTGTTTAAACTGTCCTCTGTCTTTTTTACTTTGGCTTCTTGACTGGCTGGTCGATCTCGAGAACCTTCTTGAGAACTTGAGAGCGTAGGGGTATTGGCTTGACTTCCCCCTCGCTGTCCATGGTAATGGATCACCTGAGGTGGGGCTTGGCCAGCTTGAGTGCCCAAGAGATGCTGTGGGTATGGGTGAAGGTCCCGTGAAGATGTCGAGAATGTGGATACGATGGGTTGCTGATATTCGTTGTTGCCATTATTAGAAGCAGGAGCATTACCGAAGCTCTGATTGTGTTGCGCTTGAGTAGGTGTGCCCAAGTCGACAACGGGACTAAGTATTTGATCGTTTGCTTGGCCCTTCAGACTATTCAAGCCTCCTTGAATATCTCGTAGTAAGCGAACATACTCCTCGGGAACCAAACCACTTTCTTGTGTCCTCGGGTCCATTGCCACTAGCCAGCCTTGACCATGTCGGTAAGATACCACAATTACTTGCCCTTCCACTAATGGCAATTCATTCTCATTTTCTCGCTGAAAGTCAAATAGAGCTACAGCCTTTCCATGCATTTCTTCATCTGGCGATGCAATTGTGAACTGGTAGTCCCTGGAGTACCTAGACTCATCATGTCGTGTCATTCCTGGAGAAGACTCAGAACTTGATGCATCTGATTCAGATGGGTAATCCTGACCCGTTTCGTCCGTATATGATCTGCTGGGTAGAGTGCCAGCAAAGTGAGAATCTCTTTGTCCTGGTACATTGTAAGGAGCCAGTGTCGAATGTCGTGCTTGTTCCGCAGGATATGTAACAATTTCACCCCCTGGTCCATTTGCTTCTTCCCCTTGATTAACATAATACCTCTCAGCTCCGTCGCCACGGGTCCCAACAAAATAGCCTCTGTCATTGTCATAACTCTCTTGGCTGAGCATACTAGCGGTTCTTGCTCCGTCTCGACGGTTCCTACTTCTTCCGCGCCCATTTCCAACTGCACTGGATGACTTATGTTTTTTGTGTCGAGAGCTCACAACTACTGGACTTTGAAGGTCCTCGTCTTCGCTCCAGGGTGGACCATCCCCAAAGTGTATCGGAGCCAGCTGTTCTCCCTTGAAAAGCCCATCGACAGCCCAGGGACCAGGCGCCCAGCCACCCCCACTATCCCATGAAGTAGGTGGATCAGATAGTTGCTTCTGAGATTCACTGACTGGCGTAGAGGCACCAGACGCTGGCTGAGAGGGCTCTGGTGGTGGGCCATAGTGCATAGGATGTGATATGGGAAAGGCGAAGTCTCGAACTAGTGTATATGGCAGACTTGTATGAAACACGGGAAATATATGTGAGGGCGGCCGTGATCGAGAGGGCGCGGAATAGTTCGAGTATTGAGAGAGTCTGTTTCTTGCGGCTTGTGAATTGGGGCGTTGTAACACGGAGCGTCGGGTGGTGGATGATGTGATTAGTGGTGGTAGTTGTGGATGATTCGGATTTGAAGATGGAGAGGTAATTTGGGATGGAGAGGTAAGTGGTGATGATGTTGTATCCAACGTTGGGGGCATTACGGCTGCCATTTTGTAGGAGGAATGGCGCTGCCTGCGAAGAGGACGTTTTATGTCGATTGTATTTGTGTTGTTTAGTGATGCCAGAGCATTTGACAACTTGTCCAGCAAGCCTCAGATCGCACCAAATATGTATTTGCCAACAGACACAGCCTCGCAGGAGCAAATAATGACAATTAAAATCTGCTGGCGCGACTTCCTGAACAGCCACTGCGCTCCAAGTTGCAAGTAAGGATTTCCCAACAGTGACTAAAGGTCGTTACGATGGATGTTGGTATGCGTAGGCAATGGCTGACGTTCGTTTCGATGAGGAAGGGCAGATCCTGGCGCAACAGACGCGCTGTCGGGGCTGGGAGCCGTTTTGAAATGAGGGTTGGAGACTGAGGCGGTTGCGGTTGGGTCTCTTTCAACAAGGCCGATCCTCCTTTTTTCCCTTTTTGTACAGAGCCCGAGAGGTCAGATCTCCACGATCTTCACAAGAGGAAGTGCCTGGTCGTCGCCCAATTGTAATCACAAATGGCCTTGGCGCAGGTGGGAGTTGAGCAGCAGTGGCTGAGCCTACAGTACAATACCAGAGAGAAATATTGAAGTACAATACCCCAGTTAATGAGGACTCGCGCTCAGACCGCGGCCGCAATCAAGCAGGGCGCAAAGAGGGCGAGAGCAAGGGCGACTGGTAAGCGCGAGTCTCAGACGCCTCAGCTCAAAGTGTGTCTTGATATTGACCAGAGAACAGACCAACCAACCCCGCAGGCGCAAGAATGAGGGCGACAGGAGTTGTGTGTTGACTTGGGATGCACACGTGACAGTGAGAAGAGCGCGAAGGAGGAGAGGGAGGGAGGGTGTGGTGTGTGGGAAATAGGGAATGAATGTGTATGATGCTTTTGGTGGTGGCAGAGATGGGATGAGATGGTTGGTACTGTACCAGCGAGATCTTCTGGAATGGCATGGCATGGCAGCAGCAAGCAACACAGGGAGTGACATTTGGCTAAGGCCGAGGATCTATTTAGGGACATGCAAGCGAGCAAAAGAGCCCCTGTGCTTATTCTTGGGTGTTTCAGGTTGACGGTCTATCAAATCTATTGGCTGGCCGCGTTTATCTCCCCTTTTCCTTTGTTCCGATGATTAACGGAGAAAGCTATGGGCGGCCATAACGACCATATCGTTCTTTGAAGTAAAGTTACCTATGTACCTACGTACCTACAGTACATACCCAAGTATTTTCTTAGTATCAAAGGAGCACTCTATTCTTCTTTGTTAGGGATCGTACGACTTTTTTATCCTTCAGCACGTCTGATATATTTTGAGAGATGTAGCAAGTTTCAAACGATATTGAGGTTGTCAAATAAGCAAAAACGAAATATATCTTCACTGGTCAACCCATGAGTAACAACATGTTTGGCGGAACCCATCAAAATTAGCGCAAAGTGTGGCTTATCTGAAATATGCGTGTACGACGTACGTAAAAGATTGATATGCCACGTGTACTTCTACAGTATAAGTTATAATCGCCGCGCCAAGATGCATCCAAATAAATCTGATTAGCTAGCTCCAAGTGAAGCTGTACTCGTAGAATTGCAACTGCGGAGCTATGCTTTGTAGGTCGCCGTAGCAGTTCATCTTCCACCCAAGCCAAGCCAAGGAATTTGAAAATTTGTTAGCTGCATCTTGAGCTTCTTTGTGTGCGAAACTTTACCGCAATCCCACACAGAACAACTTCGCAAGAATATTCATGGCCATGACTTGATACTCGGTACGTACACAGACACTATCCCCTTGACCCCATCCTACACAATGATGAACTTTATATATTGGAGCTGTCTTATTCTCATGATGACACAATCTTAATTATACGCAACTACTGAACGATTTCCCCTCTCTCGAATGCATATGGACTCTTCCCTTTGTACGAGAGCTAACTTGTGAGACACAGAATTGGACGATTGAGGCCATGCTCTTTCAACCGTGAAGCTCTTCCCACGCGTCAGCAACACGTCCAGCATGGCACAAGTACTCGCACAACCAGAGGCGGTGAATGGGGCGGTGTCAAATGGTCTGCGTGAGGACCATGGAGGATTCAAACTCAAGTTCTGCACCGTTTGTGCGAGTAATAACAACAGGTTCGTTGCTCTATCACGAACCATTCATATCGAATATTAACATCATTAAGGTCCATGGAATCACATCTCCGACTTGCCGAAGCCAATTACCCTGTCATCTCCTTCGGCACAGGTTCTCTCGTCCGTCTCCCTGGACCCTCCATCACTCAACCCAATGTCTACCACTTCAACAAAACCTCCTACGATAGCATGTACAGAGAGCTTGAAGGCAAAGATCCACGCTTATACCGTGCAAATGGTATTTTGAACATGTTGGGACGGAATAGAGACGTCAAATGGGGTCCAGAGAGATGGCAGGACTGGCAGCCTGGCGTGCCTAGGCTGGAGCACAACACAGACCGGGGCAGCGAAGGAGTAGAGGGAGGAGTCGTAGATGTTGTGATTACCTGCGAAGAAAGATGCTGGGACGCCGTCGTCGATGATCTCCTCAATCGAGGATCCCCTTTGAACCGACCTGTGCACGTCATCAACGTGGATATCAAGGATAACCATGAAGAAGCCTTGATTGGTGGAAGAGGTATCCTGGACTTGGCAGATTCTCTCAACAAGGCTGCAGCAGAAGCTAGAGACATGAATCCGAGTGGCTTTGACAGTGGCAACGCTGCCAGTAGAGCCAACTTTGATGAACGGGTTCCTGAAATTATCGGGGAGTGGCAGGAGAGATGGCCAAATCTACCAGCGGTATGGACTTTGGCATGGTTTTGAGAAATGCATATCGGCGTATATTATGACGGCGTTCAGGACCGGGATACCCTTTGCTGAGTTTAGGGGAGGAATTGGAGAAATTGTTTTCGACCAATTAGCAAGAGCTTTAGCCATGTTCAGATAGTACTGGGCCAACTAGTAGCACATATGAACCAATCAATGGAACGGTGCTGGCAGCCTGGCACATCTAGGAAGCAATGAAATTATGAAGTACAAGCGCCAAGAGCGAGACGAACGACCCTTTCGGTAATGCGAGTCCATTTCAGTGCACTACAAGGGAGTCCTCTCAGTTACAAATTTATATCTAGATCCACCGGTTACCTAGGGCTACGAGTACAAATAAGAAGACAATGCCAACGCCTGCCACGCGGATCAAGACAGGACAGGTCCCGGGAGATTGGTTGTCAGGGGGGGGTCCGCGTACCAAAAGCTTCCAGATTCCAGAAGCAAGGCAAGGCAAGTTGAAGCAAGCAACATCCATCCATCTTTAAACACACACTATTGCATTGAATTTCGCATGGATTTGCTCTCGGCATGTAGATATAGATCCAGATCCAGTCAACCCCCTGAATTGTTTATTTTAAATAGAGCAACGTTCGTCGTCATAAGAAGTGAACTTACTAAACTTCCAGGTTTTCATGTGAACCATCCTCTCGGAGTGATATCCAGGCAGCCTCGCCAATCAGCAGGTGGCAGCGGGTTACCTGGTACTGTACGTACAGCCCCTGAAGCGATTTGTGGCCTGGCCTGGACTTGAGGACGAGGAGTTAGACCTACCAGTCGGTATTGATCCCGAATTTTCTGTTGACAGCAGAAACCAGACCTAACTTTTGCCCTCGTCTCTTCTCTCTTCTCTCTTCTCTTGTTTCCTCTTGTTTCCTCTCGCGAACGTTCTTCAGTCCTTCTCATAACTAATTGCTGCTCACTGTGTTCTCCCGGCAAGGCCCTTGTTATCGATACCAACCCCTGCCCCAAGATCTAACTTAACGGGAAGAGTTAATTTACGCGCTGTCCGAAAACGCCAAAATAATAATAAGGGGGTCGACCGCGATAGAAAATTCCGTCTCCTACCCCATACCCATCTGATTGTTGACGCCCGCCTCCTGCGTCGCTCGCTCGCTCGATAACTTCTAATTCTTAATTCCTCCCTCGCACCCCGGCGCTTCTTGACTGTTGTAGGTGTAGCATCACAGTCCTTACCCATCTGCAGCCTGAGAATCCTTCCGAGTCAGTCTCCGTCCTTTCTGCCGCGCCACCTCTCCGACGACATTGAAGCGAACCCCCTGCCCGACCTTCGACGTTTCAGTGACTCCTCAGAGGTGACCTCGTTGCACTTCCAGTCCGAAGCAATTGTGTATACGGCAGTAAAGGGGAAATCTTGAGGGACCATTTTCTCTATTGTGTTGGCAAATGTTGTGAGGGTTCGGTCGCGGTCGATAATCCGAGGATTGCGCCTTAGTCAAAGGTGCCAGCCACATATTTCTACGGCATCTACAATGAACGGTCGCAATGGCCCTTTATCACCTGTCTCTGTAGGAGGAGGCAGCGAATGGAGCGGTATCTCGAAATACCAAAACGACTCGGCATATTCTCAGGGTCCGAATAATCGCGGTCAGCTTGCTTCACCGCCTATATCCAGTGGCTCTAACGGCAGCACTATGAACGGCTTTCCCGCAAGAGGTTCTCCTGGCGGTAGTCCAGGAGGCGCTCCATCACCCCCGAGCTCAATAGCACGATCAAGCACCGGCACTGGTTTATACTCATCGAATGATAACAATAGGAATATAAAGGACTCGCAATTCGAAGGGATACTTTCAGAACATTACGTCGCTCTCAAGAGATATTTGGCCGCTTCATTACGAGACGAAAAGGGCAACCCACGACCAAATAGGGCCCGGGACAAGCTATTGCGGCTATCTGCTGTTCAATTCCAGGAACTAAGTACAGATGTCTTTGATGAGCTCTTGCGGAGACAACAGACCTCGAGAAGGCCGTCAAATGGTGGCCCTCCACCTCAAAATGGCCCGCCAACATACCTATTGGCCAAAGACTCGTTCCACCCAAAGCGAAATCAAGCCAGACAAAAGCTCTCAACCTTACCCCCACCCAGGTTTCGAGATCTTGCAACGGATGTCTTCTACGAGTTGGAGAGAAGGTTTCCCCGGTTTGTTGCTGGGGAATTGGGTCGAATGGGGAGCCCTGCTGGGGCGAGAGGGCCCCCAAGTCGAAATGGCACACCTGTGAATGGCGCTCCGCGGATGCGGAGACCTTCAGAAGCAAACTCTACATACTCGATGAGAAGCGATTCGAGAGGACCCGGACCCGGACCCCGTCCAATGAATGGGATGAATGGGGGACTTGGTATCCCACCCTCTCCCGGACTTCCCCCTAATGACTACGGCCGACCTACACCAAAAACGTTTCAAAGTAATACGATAGTTCCCAATAAGAGCACGATGGTAGAAGATGATGAGACGGGAGGTGAAGATAATGATGATGATGACGGAGATGCCTTTGGCTTAGAAGGAGCCGCAAGGAGACAAAGCAAGAAGAGCACTCGGGGATCAGAGGTAGGCTCTGCTTTGGCATGACTTCGACATTGGTAAACTAACAATTTTCACAGACTGACAAGAAACTAATTGACGATTACCAAACACAAGTTGCAGAGCTGAGAGAAAGGCTAGATGGTATGGAAGATAATCTCAAAGCAAAAGATGATGAGCTGGCTAGTGTTCTGGATCAATCAGCGTCAGCCATTGCAGAGAAGTCGGAATGGCTTGAATTGCGGAAGAACCTGGAAAGCCAGGTGGCAGACGCGCAAAATCTGAACGAATCTCTGCAATCCGAGATAGAACGAGTACGAGCGGATCAGGCTAATATGGAGAGGGAACTGCGAACAGAGCTGGCAGAGGTCACATCATCTGGAGGCAGAGGACTTGACGGAAATCTGGAGCGCGAAAATGAGGAGCTTAAAGCACAACTTGACGATCAGCAGCGAATTACAGACGAGGTTCGCCGAGAAGCCCAGGAGTTCCTTGGGGAAATGCGAATACTATCAGAACGCAGTAGTTCATCATATGAGCGGGAGGAGCAACTTACAGAAACTGTCAATAGACTAGACGCGGAGGTCAAAGATTGGAGGAATCGGTACGCCAGGACAAAAACCCAGTTACGCAGTCTACGGGCTTCTTCGATCGGTCTCACAATCCAACCCAACGCTGCCAAATATACCAAAGATAGCGGTTTCACTCAAGCCAATGGGTTAATCAAGGATGTTCACATCACGAAATTCCAAATCTCTATCGACGAGATTCTACAGATAGCCCGAAACGATGACCCGTCCAGAGTTATTGAGTTTGTGAAAATCGTGGTTGTCAATGTTCGGAGGATTACACAAGATATCGATGAAGCAACAGCCAGCAGCGGCAATTTGTCTCCACAGCAGGGGAAACTAAAGTCAAGAGTGTCAGCAACGGCCAATAATCTGATCACTGCTGCGAAGAATTTTGCATCTGCAAATGGGCTTTCTCCTGTATCAATACTTGATGCAGCAGCCTCCCACCTTACAGCAGCAGTCGTTGAGCTTGTCCGAACTGTCAAGATCCGACCCACCCCCGCCGGCGAACTCGAAGACGACGATGATGGAAATTTAGCACCAGTAGACTCCACGGGCTTCTTCCCACTCCGTGACCCAAGGCAGGAGAACAATCTTCCAGCATTCCAAGGTCTTCGCGCCGGCCGTGCGAGCGGCGACTCGTCAATGTACAGCCCTTTGAATTCACCACGAGAATCAGCCAGTGTGCGTCCTTTAAATTCACCACGAGATTCAGCCAGTGTACGTCCTAGAAGCTCTAGAGGTCCCCAGAATGGCTATGTGATCGGGGGAAGCAACAAACATCTTCCACTGGTGCCTATGGGTCTCGGTTTCGGCATCAGAACCAATGATAATGATGTCGAAGAACTGAAGGTAAGTTAATCTACCTATTATATATGCGATTTAAAACTAATAAAAACCAGGTTTACCTTGAGGATCAAACTGCCATGCTCGTACAGAACATCCAATCTCTTGTTTCCTCGATCCGTTCAGAAGCAGGAATTGGAGACATCGCAAATCAAATCGCGGCCATTGCAGACAACGTTGGCAAAGTAGTCTCCTCAACCGAGACGGCCATGTCTTCCACAGGAAACGCGCTGTTAAGATCACAAGGCGAACCTATCTTGAGAAAGTTGTCGAACTGCAGACAACGCATACTAGACGCCGGCGAACTGGGCCGCGACATCGCAGACGAGGGCCGAGATGATGAGGAAGGAGACCAGGCTTGGAGAGCATGGAACCAATCTCTGCCACCGATCGCATTTGAGATCGCCCGGGAGACGAAGGAGTTGGTGCTGAAAGTGGATACGATAGATGGTGGTGGGCGCGGCGACGACGACTTTTCATGACACAAGCATCATTGACCCCCTTGAGGGCACATGTTCCTTTGTTTTGCATAGCGTCTTGGTTCATGGTGCTTTTTTTTTATGATACGCAAATGGAATGGAGTATAAGCAAGATAAGCATGCTATCCACGCGTCAGTTTTTTCTATATGGACACGAGCATGAGGTAAATGGATGGCTGGCGTTTATTTTATCAAAGAAGAGTGGAATGGATGGCATATCATAGCGTGGCATTTGTAAAATTCGAAGCCGCCTTTCTTCTCTTTCTGTGCTTGTACTGTACTGTACTGCTTTTTCTCGTACGGGACAAGGCTTGTGTAATTAGTTCTCGTCTGCTGTGAGGAGGCAGGCACTATATATAGGGAGGGCTGGCTAGATGATGCGGGATGTGGAATGAATGATTTTCACATGATTCCTGTTACAATTCAAACTTCTTCTATTTTTCAAATTCAGATTCAGAGTCAGATTCAAACTCTTTTGCACGCGCCTCGTTCTGCCCTCGTTGTTCCAATCTAGGACCTATCCCTACAATCCTCCTCTTCAACTCCTCCCCAACCACCTTCGGCCCCTTTTCCCTTTCTACCCTCTTCGCATCCGCCACTGCCAGCATCCGTATAGCAGCTTCCTGCCCCTCCTCTCCTATTTCCTCGATCAGCCCAGGCGCCGCGCCCTGCAATTCATACACTTCCATCGCGCTTATCCGCATCCTCGTTTCCCACCCTGCTCTCTCTACTCCCTTTTCCACTCCTACCTCCACTACATCACGATATCCATCTCCAGTTGCACTTGCATTCTGCAGACTGCGTAGAACAGCAATCCCGGTCTCGAAATCGATAACAAGGCCGCTATCACCGGAGCTTGGTCCGAATTGCAGGGTGCTGGGGGAAAGCGTTACTATGTCTGACGTGGGAGACCGTCTATCTTGAGGACGCAGGATTTGGAGGCTTGGCTCGAGTTGGAATAGCGCGTGGGAGGCGCCGATGCGGAGGGTTGTTTTGGGTTCAGGCTCGTTGATGTTGTTCCAGGATTCGGGTTGCCAGGGGAAGGGCATGGGGATTGCGAAGCTTGCGGTTGTGGGGTTGGAGGTGGCCGTGGCAGTGGCCGTGGCAGTGGCAGTGGAAGCAGATGAGGTTGTTAGTGGGGGTTCTAGGGAGCCGGTCAGAAAGAGGAGGGATGATTTCTTGATGGTCGAGAGAGCGGTGGCGAAGGTGGTGGCGGAGAAGGTGGATGTTTCTGAGTAGGCTGCTTTGAAGGTGGGGTTTTGGAGGGTGTATTGGAGCTTTTGAGAATACGATGATCGTTGTTGCGGGTAGGGTGGGTTGAGGAGACCTAGGTATTGGATGTACGGGGATGACAAGAGATGGGTGGTATGAGCTTGGCCTGTAGGGGCTAGAAAGGGGGTTGATGAGTTAACTTGTCTCATTTTGAATGCTTAAGGGGTTGTAGGAGGATATAAAACTTGAATCAAGAGCCATTTGACGTCTTACTTGCCTTTAGTCTCTGAGGTGGTATTGGAGATGAAAGAGCTGAAAATAAGTTGCATTTGAGAATGGAGGTTGATCTTTGAAGGATGTCAGTGTGTACATTGCCTAGCGGAGTGTGCAAAGCTCACAAGGTAGTTACTTAAAATATCCTTGAAGATAGGCCATTCGATGTCGCCATATTCATCCGGGACAAATCGCTCTAAGGTTGCCTTGGCCAATATCTCAGGTAACTTCTCATCTAAACCATGCGGGGAACGCGCAGTAGTGATCATGAAAGAGGCATCTAGCATTCCCTCGTTGGGTTGAATACTCAGCAACAGTGTGAGTAAGCCAAGGAACTCCCCACGCGGTATGAAATGGCCACTGAGTTCGGCTATATTTGTACTATTTTGAAATACGGTAGGGCCCATTATCCTGCTTGCATGGGGACGGAGTTCGTCCCGATATGTACATGCGTAGGTAGCTCCATAGGGGTGGACAAGATGAAGGACGTCAAGGAGGTCATCAAATTGAGATTGTTTCTCGGCTTGCCCTTTGTTTGGCTCCTCGACTGAGGATGTGGTGGCTGTAGAAATAGCTAGGCTTCGAAAGATCCTCCATATATGGGACGATGACAGATCGCGGTCCGGATCGCTTGGAACTCCTAGGTCCCCATACTCCCTGCATCCCAGACGTAGTGCACCATCAGTTGCTAAAAGCGCTACTGCGCGCTGAAAGGCAACACAGTCGATTTGGTCAGGACACTGCTCTGGGAATGGAAAGTAGGCGTGGAAATGGAAGCATCGCCATAGGAGTGGGATACTTTCGATCAGTGTTGCCGATATCGTGGATGATTGGTGGAAGTGATCCCGCAAAAAAGATGCCAGATCCTCCTCATGCCAGTCTGGTCAAGTGTCAGTAATGGTATACCATCAATTAGGAGTTGTAGTCACATCGTCTGTTATCGGTCGGATTGAGGGAACCATAGCTATCAAATACACCCACGAGTTTCGGCCCTGTATTCCGCAGCACTGGACCGAACTCGCTGATGCCTTCAAGAAATTCGACTTTCAGCGCATCCAAGACGGAAGCTGGGTTCAGGTGAGTTTCCATGCCGCATCGGTATTAATGGATTTAGGAGGCCCTTTGGAGGACTTTGCTTACCCTTGGTGGCACCCCTTAGCCATACTTGCCGTGGACGGTCTAACAGGGCGATCATTCCATTTGAAAGCCCAGTTGACAAAAAGGATAGCATCTTCAAAATCTCCGCGTGGTATCATTCAAATCCGGCAAAGCATAGGAGTCGCATTGCTGCCTGCTCGCAACGATTATGAAAAGGGTCCACAGCAGGAAAGCACAACAGTGTCAATGTCGAGGTCGGGTTGTCCGAGTTAAAATAAGACTACTTGATGGAGTTTTGATAGCCCAATTCTCTGTAACTAGCGATAACAAATTAGAAAACGATTGCTGCAGCTTGAAATCGCCGTTGCTCGGTCTCTTGAGGTTTAGAGAGTCGGTGCCGAGTCCGACAAGCCTAATAAATAAGCGCCGGTCACTTTGAAAGGCCGGTCACGAGAGATTGGAATCTAGAAAGTACTAGCGCAACAAGAAGTCATACACGATCTAGTATAAAGAAACTGATACTTCATTTGTTTATCTAGTCCCTCTATATTGCAAATCTCTTTCTTCTTCGATCACGAAGTGAAGATGAAAGTCCTGGATTTATTCTCTGAATAAGCGAGCAATAGGGGGATCCCTTTTTGCCCTTTTTACTAGTGGCTTCAAACAAAAAAGGAGGGGAGGTTCAGCATGAGACAGTACCAAAGCCTTCCGACTGATCTATCTCAAAATCGTATCGAGACTGACTAGTACATACTAGAAAAGGGTACCGAGCTTCAAGGTTATGATTTGGATTTGACATTTGTCGTCCTCCACATCTATTCTGGTGATTCAAAAGGTATACCACACCCCGCACGACCAGAAGTCCAAGCCTTGTCCATTATTCAACAGCCCATACTCTAGGAACAGTGCTCCCTTTGTGAGGTTTTGACTCCAAGTCCGCGTCCCTAAACTCTTCTGGCCCTCAGCCTTGCAAAAGCGGCGAAGTCTCGCTATGCATTACCGCCTCATGCCCCCCTCACCTCTCTGGCGCATCGCAATCGAGAATATAATTGCTTGCACAAACGCATATATAGCATTATCGTCAGTTGCCCACCCGCCAGCGAATACCAGACAAACAGGGGCATTCCTTGGCCCCAGTAGATGAGCTGTTCCTATTCAGGAGAGTTACCAGGTGGCGGGAGGTGGACTTAAAATCACTGGGATGATTGAGAATGCTCAGAATGCTATATAGATGGAGACCACAGCGGGCTTCAACCTGGACGCTCGGGGGGTAGTAAAGACACATCAGAAACCTTCACTCTGGTTAGTACTGCCATTTGGTTGATACACTACCAGATGAAGCTTACAGAATAAGATTCAAGAACAAGACCGTGGCAAATTGCGCACAATTGAGCCAGTCACCAGCCGTCGCTGGAGTATTTACGATGGTATCCATGCCCTCGACATTGTCCACCACGAACTTTAAACTAAAAGTGAATTGCTCAGTGGCGGAGATGAGGCTCAACAGTACGTAGTAAAGCGAGATGTCATTGCAATTCCCCTCCAAGAGAATGCGCCGATATTGGGGAATACAAGAGATCGGGGTGAGAAATAGCAGTACACTTTGGAGGTTTAGGCAAGGGTATTTGGTCACGATGGATACATATTGCTTGGGAAAACATACAATATGATCACCATGCTTATGACGGCCATGACCGACCAGAACGTGGGAGAAGAATAGCTGTCGTCGCTGAAGGCTAGTATTTATATCAGGACTTCCATCTCTATGTCACTGGCTATCCGCAGTTTTTCAACCAAGACACAACCGATTGAGACAAAACATCGTTCTATTACTGGTGCCCACGTTACAATGTAAATGTGGAGAAGGACACGATAGTCCTCGCTCAGCCATTGCGGAAAGAATTCAATGATGTCCTCAATACCTTTGATGGCAGTATAAAGGGCGCAATCAACTATGCTAACAAGGATCATGGTAGTGACAAAGTACATTTTGTCGACAACAATTCGAGATGAACATCTGCTTAACCACCGCTGGTATGAGGCGGAAGACATCCAGGAGGCTGGGAAGACACTTGGTTTCTTGAGTGCCTGGAACGATGCATATTGACACCATTGCTTCAGTTGTAAGCCAACTCTTACTTGAGTGTACACTGCCTAATTAATGCTGACCTCTGTCAAGACATGGATGGGGGGCAGCCCAATGAGTTGACAGCACTCATGAAGTCAGGAGGTATCAGCTTCCAGACCCTATTAAATGCCTTGCCGCCATAGAAACAAACCCCGACCGCCTGGCTGCCTGGAACTGTCGTGCAGCGCGAGATACTTCGTATTGCAGATGATCCAACAGGTCCACTACCGTACATTGGCGAAATCTGTGCCTTCCACTTGGATGAGCATCAGGTCTGCAACTCCAATGACAAGAACCTGAAGAGAGAAAAAGAGTTTGCAGCTTCGCTTGAAGCAGCAGAGGAGAGGGGCAGGAAAAAAGTGTTTCTATTCCCACAAAAATGCATTGGATCGAGGACTCGAGACTGAAGAGGACCAGACAGGTCTGGTGAGCTACTAAATACGAGTTGGTCCAAGCGACCCAGAAGAGGGAACGCTTCACGTGATCTAGGCGGTGAAGGGGAGATTTGGCAGAATTAGGGTGGAAAGCTCTAGAAATACTTACTTACCGGTACTAGAGAATCTATTTGAATTCGACTTTCGTGCAAAACCTTCGATTTCTGAACATACGATACCCAAATTCTCCTTGCAAGCTTTTGAAATTTATATTCAAACATGGCGGACGAACTGAAAGCTCTTGGCAACAAGGCCATTGCGGAGAAGAACTTCGACGAGGCTATGTAAGTTGAAGCCCCTCTGTTTACTCTCACGCGAGACTTTCTTTCCCTGCGAATTGAGGCTTTCAGGTTCCACATTGCTATTCAACTTTGCTGATTCCACTATAGTGAGAAGTTTACTGAAGCTATTGAAATCGAGCCTACGAACCACATCCTCTACTCCAATCGTTCGGCTGCTTTCGCCTCTAAGAAGGACTACCAGCATGCTTTGGACGATGCCAACAAAGTCACGGAAATAAAGCCAGACTGGGCCAAGGGTTGGGGACGTAAAGGTGCTGCAGCACATGGACTCGGAGATCTATTGGCGGCTCACGATGCGTACGAAGAGGGTCTGAAGCTCGACCCTAACAATGCACAAAACAAGTCAGGCCTTGCGTCTGTCAACCGTGCCATTGATGCGGAAGCCAAAGAAGGTATGTTCAAGCGTTCTCCACATCACTATTCTTGCTCACAGGGAATTTAGATGGTGTCACAGGCGATCCTACTGGTGGTGGACTTGGTAACATGTTTACCGACCCACAGCTCTACCAGAAGCTCGCTGCCAATCCCAAGACCAGCAAATTCCTTGCAGATCCGTCGTTCATGATGAAGCTTCAGCAGATGAAGACAAATCCCAATGATACGCAGTCCATGTTCCAGGATCCTCGAATGATACAAGTCTTAGGTGTTCTCATGGGTGTGGATATGGACATGATGGGAGGTGGAATGCCCGGTGGACCTATGGGTGGAGACGGCGCAGCGCCCACAGAAGCTGAGGAGGATGTCCCTATGACAGACGCTCGACCGGCCTCGACCCAACCACCAAAGGCTAAGGAGCCTGAGCCTGAACCGGAGCCAGAAGACACCGAGGCACAGGAGAAAGCCAAGGCGAAGGCTGCAGCGGAAGCAGAGAAGAAGCTTGGGACTGAGCAGTACAAGAAGAGGAATTTCGACGAAGCTATCGCACATTATAGCAAGGCCTGGGAACTGCACAAGGACATTACCTACCTCAACAACCTTGGCGCTGCGAACTTCGAAAAGGGAGACTACGAGGCAGCCATCAAGGCATGCGAGACAGCTGTCGAAGAGGGTCGGGAGATTTACGCCGATTTCAAGATGATCGCCAAGTCTTACGCACGCATCGGTTCCTCATACGAAAAGTTGGGCGACTTCAACAAGGCTATTGAAAATTACCAAAAGTCACTTACCGAGCATCGGACTCCCGAGGTTGTCAACAAACTGCGCTCCGTCGAGAAGACCAAGATTGACACTGCGAGACAAGCATATATCGACCCAGAGAAGGCAGAGGAGGCCCGTGAGCTCGGAAACAAGAAGTTCAAGGAGGCAGACTGGCCTGCTGCGGTAGATGCATACAGCGAGATGGTGAAGCGAGCTCCCGACGACCCAAGAGGCTACAGCAACCGCGCTGCTGCGTTCATCAAGCTCCTCGAGTTCCCCAGTGCAATTGAAGATTGTGACCGAGCTATCAAGAAGGATCCCAAGTTCATCCGCGCCTACATCCGGAAAGCACAAGCCTATTTCGGCATGAGGGATTACTCCAAGTGCCTGGATGCCTGCACGGAAGCGTCCGAAGTAGATGAGACAAAGGCGAACGCTAGAGAGATTGAGCAGCAACAGCAGAAGGCACTGTCTGCTATGTATTCCTCCAGGGAGAACGAGACCGAGGAGGAAACCAAGGAGCGAATCCAGCGGGACCCCGAGGTAAGTCAAACCCAATCCTTTCATTGGTTCACGAATTCCAGCTAACTGTGGGCAGATCTTAACCATCATGCAAGACCCCATCATGCAAAGCATTCTGCAGCAAGCACAAGGCGACCCCGCAGCCCTGCAAGAGCACATGAGGAACCCCGGTATCAAAGCCAAGATCCAGAAGCTGGTAGCGGCGGGTGTCATTAGAGTTGGAAGATAAATGAGGAACCTTTTGGTTTTTTGGTAAATCCTGTGGGCCCGAATCATCTGCTCACTACGATGAACGAATGAATAATACCGCCAGGCGCCTAGGCAACAGCACATAATCGAGGAGTTACGCAAGGACATGAAAATGAGATGAGCAACATGAAAAGGCTTAGCAATGAGCTGGAAGCAATAGTTCTTTCTTCTTGATGTACTTTAGGTCTTGCTTAGTTTTTAGCGTTTTCCGTCAATGCATTGCCCTGGAATCAAAACATTGACGTTCTCATAAGAAGTTATTATACTGTGAGCCTACTTAAAGGTTTTGTTGGCCCTTTAAGAAAAAAACGGTAAATATATGGTCTTGGGATTGGATATGATTCATTCTTTGCCCTTACTTTTCATATTCCAAATAAAAACAAATGGGTAGAATGGAGTGTAGAATAGAGTCGAGACTACCGTACGTTAAGTAGGGTATTGCTTAAGTTGCCAACTTCACATTCATCACTCGTTCCAAGAGTCAGGTAAGTATAACGCAATTTTATTCTTTCATTACGGGACATGTGTCCAAGACAAACACCAAAACCAAATCATTACCCAAAATCAGATTCCCAAAACGAGTGACAATGCCATCGAGGCCCCTTCTCTCATGTTTCTTTCCATATCCCCTCATCCAATAAACTACTTCCCCCTTTTACTCCTAGGACATCAATCACCCGATCTCTAGAACGAGCCCTCAACATCCTTATACGGCGCTGCTGGCGCACCGCCCGTCTTCTGGCGTCTCCACATACAGATAGACGCAACAGCAGTCACGAAGAACAGGATACAGAGCCCGATGGAGAGACCCCAGATAGACTTCATCTCATAGCAGGTCGACTTGGAAGCGCCAACCCAGACCCAGTAATTAGTAGCCTTCATATTGTCCTTGACGGATTCTACGAAATCGGAAGTGGACCCGGTGGATGAGAGTTGGTTGCAGTGGAGGTAGGAGATGGGCATGCCGGTCTTGACGGCGATGACGATGAGCGCGATCATAAGGAGGGTGTCGACGCCTGTGGAGAGGAGGAAGGAAAGTTGGTTGTCGAAGTAGAGGATGTAGCTTATGATTATGTACAGAGCTGCGATGCAGGTCTGTGGGTGGCTTTGTTAGCAGGGTGGGAGATATCGAGGTGAGTAAGGGGGGCTTACGACTGTGAGGGTTCCGATGAGGATAGAGTGCGGTGCTTGCTGGACGGCTACGATCTCAGCGATGAAATTACTGGCCATTCCAATGATGGCGATAAGACAGACCATCTGCACGGCACGAGCTGCCGTGAAGAGATGGCCGAGCGCTCCGAATTGTGGTGCTTGCATGATGATGATAGTTTGAAGAAAAGAGTGGTCTTGAGATTTTGAAAGACTGTTGAAATGGATATCTTGAATATATTGGAGATTCTTGATCGAGTAAACTCAGGTATCTGGTACTTCTGAGATGGTTGGGTGGTGCTAAGTGACTGAAATTTGAGAAATGTATAAAACTCTTGTTGAAAAGCTGGCCGTGTTGGCGAAAGAAGTCGATAGATGATATATCGAATGGACTTGCTGAGCTAGCAGCAAAGGAGTGACCAAGTACAGAATGTCTGAAGAGACTGTCCAAAATTCCAAAACCGAAGATAGAGAAGAGCAGCTTTTGTAGTGGAGAGAAGACAATGAGATGAATGAGATGCAGAGGGAAGCAAACACAGCGGACTCAACACTCTTAAATATGCATTCACTTGCTACGAGGTCTAGATCATCGAAGCCTGTGTTGGTAACAAAGAGTCCAGAACGCCATGACTCTATAATGGTTGATACAATGGAGTGTCGTGACAGGCGCTGTGTTGTCCAATGAGACTCGCTCACAGCTTGTGGTCTCACTGTCGGCGGGCGCTTCACATCGAACCTCACTAAGCTCCAGGATGTTCAAACCCAATGGTTCGCAATTCCAGCGCGTTAAAAGAAACCGCGTAAGTGATAGACGACCAAGACAGTGGCCTCAGTGCCGCGAAGCTATTCTCGCAGGAGAAACATCGCAGGCCCTGTCTCTGCGGAGCGTCCCGTGAGGATAAGCGCGATGGCGAGTCGCGTTTGCAAGCATCCGGAAACCATTGAGGCTGCCAGCGCGGTAAAAAGCTGCGTCTGGTCCAATTGATATCCATTTGAGGCTCGTACACCCTTGAAAGCATTGAGAGATCTTGCATCTCAATTCATATTGCATGCGAGATTCTGGTACTACCAAAGGGTGGCATCCCAGTGGCCCAGTGGGCCTCAGAAAGGTCTCGACTTGATTCCTTTCACTGTTGGTAGGACTTTGGATTGTTCATTCGAGTGGGACATTGTGGCATTGCTTGACATAAATCTTTTGTTGGGACATCCGAGACAGCGGATGCTGAAACATGAGTTGAGATGAAGAGGAAGACAGAAGCAAAGACACAAGGTGATGTTTTGAAATTCATTGTGATTGGTCGCGCCCACATCAATGATTTTGGTAGCCTCGTCCCCCTCCCCCTCCACAAAATTTCTATCGAGTCACACTGACGAACGAAACAGAACCAATTCATATCGGATTTCCAAACCACATTTGCTTTGTACAGCCTCATCATATCCCCATGTCAATCCCACCTCGGTAGCACACAAGTCTCGACATCTGCCACACAATCCCGTGAATGGACGCTATCCTGTCAACGATGGCGTCTGAAAGTGCCTCTGCAGCCGCAGCTGCTGCACCACCAGCAGCGCCAGCCGCGCCCCAAGGCCACGACATTATGGATTTGAAGAACAAAGTCTACGATGAGAGCGTCCGTCTCACCGAAGAAGACACCAAGATCGTCTTCCACCAAAACGACATTCTCGACATGGAGTTCATGCAGGGGATAGACGTCAACACCCTCCTCGCCATCATCAACGAGCTCCTCAAAGCAAAGCTATACAAGGTCGTCCAGGATGCAGATGGCATGGGCTGGAAGACGCGGACTCGGGAGGAGGCAAAGAGGTTCGTTCCCTCTCAATCTCTACCATTATCCCAAATACATATTAACCACCTTCTTCCCACTACAGATATAGCACCCTGACCCCCGAACAAGAAATGGTCTACTCCCACATCGACGAATCCGGCGCCGAAGGCATCTGGATCCGCACCGTCAAGATGCGATCCAAACTGCACGACTCGGTCGTAAACGTAGCCCTCAAACAACTCGAGAGCAAATCCCTCGTAACAACCATCAAATCCGTCGAGCACCCCACCCGCAAGATGTACATCAAGTCCACGATCCGCCCCAGCGAGCGCGCGACCGGCGGTCCCTTCTACACGGACGGAGAACTAGACGAGGAGTTTGTCGATATGATGAAGCGGTATCTGCTGAAATATATCAGCGAAAAGAGTTTCTACCGCTCGAGCACGCTGTTGAAGAATGCAAACAAGACGATTCGCATGAGTGCTGAAGAAGCTAAGAGTGCGAGGGACAAAAGCCTGAGGTCGCGGCAGCAACCGGTTGATAGTGCGAGGGCGGCTCGGATTAGAAATTATGAGAGTATGGTCCCCATGCCCCATGGCTATGCTGGCTATCCGGGTGTGCATGAGATGACGGCTATGATTGAGGATCGGAACGTGACGAATACTACTTTGTCGGCGTCCGAGATTCAACAATTGCTGGATGTGCTGTGCTTTGATGATCTTATTGAGAGGGTGGAGGGGGGGAAAGAGGGCTTCTCGTATCGAGCGTTGAGGAAGTCTTTGTTGGATGATGAGGAGGGTGGGAGTGTGCTTACAGAGATGCCTTGTGGTCGGTGCCCTGTTTTCGATCTGTGTGAGGAGGGAGGACCTGTGGCTCCTAGCAGTTGTATTTATTACAATGACTGGCTAGAGTTATGAGGATGCCTTTTAATGCCTTTGATTTTGATGCATAGCGTGGTAAGGTCTGGAGTTTCGGAAGATACCAGGGATGGTGATTTACATGTCACATTTGTATACATTGTAGCAATAAAAAATCACAGATTCACAGATTCATAGAGCATTGTGTGGGTGCAACAGTGTCATTTCTTACGAATTATGAACTTTTCATCCCCTCGCTCACAAATTGTCGAATCCATCCAAAGTTCAAGAATGGACATGCTCAGGAAAGGTGTTCAGCTTCCTTCACACTACTAATCTACAACTGACCAGACTTGACAATGGTGGGCTTGTTGTTGTAGTTAACCTTGCCACTGCCGCTGCCGGTTGCCTCAAGGGCCTTGACAATGTTCAATGAAGCCTCGTCAGCAACCTCGCCGAAGACGACGTGCTTGCCATCGAGCCAGCTGGTGACAACGGTGGTGACGAAGAATTGGGAACCGTTGCTATCAGGTATTGTCAGCATTGTTTGGGAGAGAAGGATTCCGAATCACTTACGTGTTGGGACCAGCGTTGGCCATGGAAAGAAGTCCAGGCTTGGTGTGGAGCTTCTTGAAGTTCTCATCGGCGAACTTCTCACCGTAGATGGACTTGCCACCAGTGCCCTGTATCATTGTAAGCTTCAAACTCGACATTGTGGACATTCGAGACGTACGTTGCCACGGGTGAAGTCACCACCCTGGAGCATGAACTGAGGAATGATGCGGTGGAACGAAGAGTTGGCGTAGCCGAACCCCTTCTCGCCAGTGCAGAGAGCACGGAAGTTCTCAGCAGTCTTTGGGACTACGTCATCGTAGAGGTTGAAGTTGATGCGGCCGGATTGGTCTGTCAAGAGGAAGATGAGATGTCAGCTTCTGGTACCAGGTAGCGATGAGGGGTAGGGTTGGTGGCGCCATCAACAACAACACTCCAGCCATCGAGACGAAGCTGAAGAGTGTCGTAGACAGTAATAACAATGAAGAAGCAACTCATTTTGATAATAATAACGGATGTATGATGCTCAATCGTCGGATTCAGGGAAATGACGAGCAGATGGTACTCACTTTTGACTTGGGCAGTGGGACGTCCGTTGCTGTCAAGGACTGGGCCCTCCCAGGTAACATCGAAGAAGCTGTTTTAGTTAGATTTGGAGACGAGATAGGTAGAGGAGACAGTGGAGGATCACTCACGTTTGGATGGTCATGTTTGCGGTTGATGCGTGGAAGTTTCGTGTGTTTTGTTGGAGGAAGGATTTTGCAAGAAGTTTGGAAGAGGTGGGGTTGTAGCGGGGTAGAGCTCGAGAGAACATTGAGAGGCGCTAATGACGTAAGCGGTTAGTGGCGGCCAGGGTTAACCAGTCAACGCATCAGCGAAGGGGCGAAGGAGGGTGCGGTAACGAGGTTGGTATTGGGGCAAAAAGTAAAAAGCAAGGGAGTTTGCCTCGGATTGGAACTGGATTGGACTCGAGGGACTGGACTGGATCGGATGGACTGGATGGACTGGATGGACTGGATGGACTGGATGGACTGGATGGACTGGATTGACTGGATGGACTGGATGGACTGGATGGACTGGATGGACTGGGCTGGGCTGTGCCAGGGATTGATTCCAAGACCCCTCAGAAAGAAGCAGGAGCAGTGCAGGCCACTGGAAGGGGGATAGATGAACGGCTACTTGCAATGCTTCTCACGGTTATGATCATCGAAGTATTGAGTACCAGCTGAAGCTGAAGCTGCTGGAGTACAGTACGGTACGTACGTAGGTACGGGAGAGAGGAGAGGAGAGGGTAGTGCAGTGAGCTCTATTGTCAGCCCAGCAGCTGTGCATAGCTTCTCATCCCCTCTGCCCTCAAGCAAGGAAGAGAAAAAGCCGCTGAGCTGCAGACAGCTCCTTCCCCTGATCCACCCCGTACCGTACCGTATCACATCATGCAACCCATCTCATCCCATCCCATCGAGACCGACTCCGACTGCTCAAACTCGGGCGAACGCAAGGTTAAATCCAGCCCGTCGTGTCCAAGTCCAGCTTCCTCTTCATCCAGCCCCTATGCACAGTTGACCATGGAAGAATAGCTAGACGTACCTTGAGTAGATGGTCTAAAAGATCGGATATGAGAGTAGTAAAGTACAATTAGAATACAGTCGTTGAAGGGAAGT
Source organism: Lachnellula occidentalis (assembly GCA_007821535.1). Lineage (NCBI taxonomy): Eukaryota > Fungi > Ascomycota > Leotiomycetes > Helotiales > Lachnaceae > Lachnellula > Lachnellula occidentalis. Next base: position 23,897 of record QGMI01000215.1, on the reverse strand, counting down.
ACGCTCTATCGTGGATGCAATAATGTCGGTGTTGGTACAAATCAGTTGATGGTTTGCTGGTCTGATGCTCGGATTTTCTTCATTTAGGGGCAACCGGCTTGCAGGGGTCAGCTTGGCAGAGAGCAAGTCACACTTCTCCACCCAATGAGGTATACCTATCCATTTACACAACATAAGCATTTGTAGATCACTGCACTTAAAGTTGAAATACTTCAAGCACCTTATTACTGTCCGTCACTTTTCCTACTTATTCCCATTAAATGGTGCTGTACATCACGTGATCGTAGACACGCCCAAGGCGGCTTTTCGGCTCCCGATTAAGCATGTCGAAGTTCCAGGCGCATCAACAATAATACGTTGGCAGACACGTCTTCGTCCTCACAGTATCACAACGAATCCTCAACTCCCAAGCCTTCAACCATGGATCTCAACAGTCTCAAGGAGGCTGCGGCCAATCTGTCGCTGTATGACTTGAAGGCAGGAGTTCGCAAGGTCCAAAATGGTAAGATGCCCCCTTCCGCCAGCCGGCACAATGCTCACAGTGTCAGCCGTCATGAATTACACCGAAATGGAGGCCAAAGTTAGAGAAGCTACGAATAACGAACCCTGGGGCGCAAGTTCGAGTTTGGTATGCCGTTCTCATCAATGGTGTCTGTTGTAGGGCAGGGAATCAGTGCTAATTGAATACAGATGCAAGAAATCGCCAGTGGAACATATAACTAGTAAGTCAGCCTCTACTGAACCAATTGACCACTGCTAACATATCTCCTCAGTCAACTACTCAACGAAATCATGCCAATGATCTATAAGCGATTCACAGAGAAGGCCGCCGAGGAATGGAGACAAATATACAAGGCGCTTCAACTCCTAGAATTCTTGATCAAGAACGGTTCGGAAAGAGTCATCGACGATGCACGATCCCACCTCACGCTGCTCAAAATGTTACGCCAATTCCATTTTATCGACGCAAATGGCAAAGATCAAGGGTTGAATGTTCGCAACAGGGCCAAGGAATTGGCAGAACTCCTCAGTGACGTTGAACGGATCCGGTCCGAGAGAAAGAAGTCCCGATCTACGAGGAACAAGTACACTGGTGTAGAGGGTGGAGCTGGCTTAGGGGGTGGTTTTTCGAGTGGCGGTAGCAGCAGCAGGTATGGAGGGTTCGGCAGCGATGAAGCAGGGGCTGGTGGGGCTAATGGGACATTTGGGGGGTATAGTGGTGGTGTGTATGGTGATGGAGGCGGTTTTGGAGGGCAACAAAGTGACTTCCAAGACTCAGGCGCTAGTGGTGGTGGTGGTGGTGGTGGTCGCAGAGACAGATTCGATGAATACGATGAATATGATGAGGGAGCAGTGGCTGCCCCTTCACGGAGGCAGGCCGATCCCTCGAATTCTTCTCGACGAAAGACCGAACCAGCTGCGAGGAAGCCAGAGCCTCCTAAGAAGAAAGAACCAGAAGTCGATCTTTTCTCATTCGACGACCCAATCCCCACATCCGCTCCGATTGCAGCACCTACAGCTTCTGCTTCGAACCTTGCGGATGACGACGATTTCGATGATTTCCAGTCTGCGACTCCCTCCGTGCAGACATCGGCTCCTAGTTACTCTGCATTCGCTCCACCAACTTCTACCACCACAGCAACAACACAATATGCTTCACCTCAACCAGTCTCCGCTCCGAAAGCCGCCAACCTTACAGATTTAGTTGGCTTCTCACAAATTTCTCCCCCACCCAGCAACAACGCTACCCCAGCCAACTACTCGGCTTTCTCTCCACCCGCTGCTGCACAGCAGCCCAAAATGACCGCATACCAAGGATCGCAGCCAAACTATTTCACCTCGGTTCAGGCACCTGTTACACAAGCGAAGCCCGCTTCAAGTACTCCATCAATCAAATCTGCCCCAGCTTCAGCAAAACCTGCTTCAAGTGGTGGTGATGCTTTCGGATCTCTGTGGTCAACAGCAAGCGTTGGAGTGAAGAAGACAAGCACTCCCACCGCAGGACCTGCTCTCGGCCAGCTGGCAAAGGAGAAAGCCAGTGCTGGAATTTGGGGCGCCGGTTCGTCTACGAGCTCTACACCCTTGCAGCAGCAGAAGCCTGCTCAAGGTCAGCAATCACTTGGAAACGGGCTTGATGATTTATTGGGTTAAGGAGATGAAACTTCTTGAGAACAAATGTTGCCGTAGTATAGAGCACAGATAAGTTAGGGGCGTTCTTATAAAATAATGGCGCTTAAAATCGAGTCATTTTCGTAAACCAGAATTCCCTATCTGCAGTGGTTCAGCATTTGGGTAAAACACCAGAGCTTGTTTTGCGGTTTCTTAAAGATCTCACGCGCAGCTGGCTCATCGAGCAGCTGAAGACAGCCAAGGAAGCAGTCGCATATTTCTGCAAGATTCTCCTCCCCCTTTCCATCTCCTTCCGTTCATCAAGAGTTGCTCGTACGCAAAAAAAAATCAAAACCTGCTGAAAACTTACCTGAGTAGCAATTTGAGAAGGCTTGCGTTGCGCGCACTTACTTGCTATTGGAAGGTCCAGGCAGGGCAGTTTTTATATTCTTTGATACTTGCCCACCAGGCCCGATCGATGAATGCGTTATGTGACGGCTGGATACGCTTGTTTCTACTCGTGGTCTATTTTATATGCTGCACATGCCCATATTAAAGGTGAGGATGATATCTATGTAGGTAGGTAGGTAGGTAGGCATCTCTTATGCTGCGAAATCCCCAATCTCGTTCGCTGTGTTATGCTTATGCGGCTCTTCTAATTCAAGTCTCTTGCACTTGGAGATCCCGATACGTGGTGTTCAATCTGGTTTCACTGCGAAGAAGTTTTCATGATTAGGCTGGGAATTGGTTTATAGTAGTACAGTACAGTACAGTGCAATACCCTTCGGCGCGTACTATAATGTCATTCAACCAAATCCTCCTCATCCTCATCCCATTTGCCCTTGCAAGAAGAGTAAGAATAGAGGTGTAAAGAGAGGTAAGATAGATAGATGTGCGAGAGGATTTATGGGATATATTGGTTCTTTACCTAATTATGTGGTCTATTGTATAGGAAATGGAAATGGGAACAACTTTTTAATATACTGTATACGAAAAAGAGAATGAGGTCAAGATGACGCATACCGCGAAAACGTTATTGTATAGCTTTTTGATTTGGCATATGTCGGATGTTTTGCCAGGCGGAATGTTATGGGATTTTGGGTTTGGATCAAGTCTGACATTCTTGGTGGTTTACTCTGTAAGTGAAGAGTGGGGTGGTGTGAGTAAAGTTAGAAGCAGTTTTGTTTTTCCTTTTAGGACAGGAGACTTCTTTGATCAGCACTATGCTACGACTTTAAAGTTGTTGAGTTTTAGTACGTACCTTAGCCCTTATAGTAATGCTTCTCTTGTACATACCTATTTAGGTAATAACAGAACAGGGCGTGGAAGGCAGGGAGGGCAGACAGGGTCCACTTTAGGTGCTTAGCGAATCAATTTCAGGGGCTCGTGGTAACCTACCCGGCCGGAAAATGACTTGCACAACGCTAAACGCGGGGAGATACAGTGGGAGTGGCATATGAGCTAAGCTTAAAGATGAGAGTAATGTCATAAAGAGCTTTAAGTTTATATATCCAGTTCAATCACCAGAACCCTGGGCCCAGATTTTATCTGGCTTACCTACCTTACCTTCAAACCAAATCTGGTTCGCCTCGAAGTTTGGAAGAACGCTGCTGCTCTTGGTCAACATCTTTCAATCGGAACTTACACCACTCCAAAAGAATAGCCTCGAGCTTAAGAACCTATCATGTATCTCAGAACAGCCCACGCCGAATTCCACCTCCCAACCCTCTACAAGTTCATCCAATCCCACCCCCTCGGAATCCTCACCACCGCCATAAAATCTCCCATACACCCTCTCATCCAATCCTCCCACATCCCCTGGGTCCTTGACCTACCACCAGCGCCCGCCAACAACGCCAACCCCCAAAATGCAAATGGACATCCCACACCAATAGGAACATTACGCGGACATATAGCCCGCGCAAACCCCCAAGCAAAAGCCATGATCGAATCCCTCACTTCTAGTTCAGATACTGAGACGACTGGGATCAAGCGTACGGTGCTGGAAGAAGAAGTACTAATCCTATTCAACCACCCCGTGCACGCATACGTAACGCCGAAATTCTACACCGAGACCAAGCCCTCGACAGGAAAAGTAGTATCGACATGGAACTACGCCGCCGTGCAAGTCTACGGCAAGGCAACCGTAATCCACGATTCCACATCCGATGATTTGCAAGAATTCCTGGGTAAGCAATTGGATGATCTGGCGAGGATTGGAGAGGAGGATATTATGGGGTATACGGGGACGGGGGGCAGGAAGACGCCGTGGAAGGTTTCAGAGGCGCCGGAGAGCTATAGCGGGGTGTTGAAGAAGGCGATTATCGGGGTGGAGATTGAGGTGGTGAGGATGGAGGGCAAGTTTAAGTTGAGTCAGGAGTTGAGGGATGGGGATCGTGAAGGGACGGTAGAGGGGTTTAGGGCGTTGGGAACGGAGGAGGGGGAGAGGATGGCGGAGATGATTGAGGAGAGGGATGAGGTGAAGAGGGGAGAGAAGGGGCATTCATCAGGAGGGTCCTAGAGGAATTCACTTTGTTCATAATTGGAGCAGATTTGTGACACCCTCCGGACCAATAGCCCTATCAAATTCAGCCCACACAACAGGCCCTTCCCTCGAGTCAAAATTCATCAAGCTGCATGCCCAGCAGTGTATCCTTTACAACGCCCCAATATTAGCACGAGCAAAGGACGCAATTACTCGTGATGGTCCTGCTGGGTCTCCATGTGCCAGAAGATCATGCCTGATGGATTGACATTTTTGGCGACGGCGGAAATAACTTTCATGGCTCTATATGCAGTACCAGCCAAGGAAGACTACTAAGCTGCCTTTATGCCATACGTAGGTATAGAAGCATACTCCGCCTTGAAGACAAGGGGAACGAGTTCCGGAAGAAGGTCGAGGACTAATGATAAAGAGTCTATGACTGAACGAACAGAGCGAGGAAAGTGACAGAAGATCGAGAGCTATATTAGCATATATCATGCCAGAGGGGTATCTTTATAACAGAAAATGCAGCCAGCCTCGCCCAAATACCCTATACTTTGCCTACCGAACTCCTTGTAAATAGCAAAATTCTGCCGGCCCAAAATGAAAAGGTCTTTAAATCAGCCACTTCGGCGGCATCTCGAATCAAGATACCCACGGCTCCGTGACAGGACACTATTACAATGTTACATCACTGAAGGAGCAACTTAAGTGCTTGTTGAAAGGCATCGACGACCTTGGCATCTAGTTCTTGTTAGCTGGAGGCCAATTGGAAGACCAGATTTACACTTACGATGCTTCTCCTTGGCTCCCAATTCCGCCTCCGCAAGTCGCACGTGTGCCTCCCTTGTTTTGAGACTATGGAGGTCAGTTGAGGCTACTCAAGATGGTGGGTGATGTGATCATTGAATACTGACCGCTTGAAGGCTCTCACATCGTCGCGGTCTGATGCAGCTTGAGACCACGTACAGAAAAGCTGAACTTGATGTTAATATAAAACAGGCATCATGTGAAGAAGCATGAATTACCTCAGCATAAGCGTTAAACTTGGTCACGAGCTCTTCCTCCTTCGCGCAGGCGGCTGAAATAGCGACGCTGAACTCCGCATTGAGACGCTCGTAGTCAAATTCTGGTAGTTCGGCATTCGGATCTTGGCTGCTCTCTGGCTGCTTCTCGTTTCCATCGGCACCTGCCTCATCCTCTCCTTGAGATTGTGTCTCGTCTGGCTGACTAGCTTGCCTGGGAGGTTGAGCACTCGGTGGGATCTGGGATTGTGTAGGCTGCTCGACCTTGGTAGGCTTCTTCAGACTAAGGCTTCGAGCTACCGGTATCTCCGTCTCTCCCTCGCTGTGAGCTTTGACTGGGCTATCTGGAGCTCGCTTTCTTGCTGGAGTCACTCCTTCAACCGCCATTTGGGGTTGAAGTTTCTGTGGCGTTTCTGGTGGGGTTGATGACATGTGGAAAGATATAAAGGCAGTAGACGATTTTCAGGCTGGATTTACGCCTGCGACGATACGTCAATTGCTTCGTGAAATAGATCTGTACGGCTCGAGAAGTGGAATGGAAAGCGCGACGAAGAACACGATGTCAGGTGCTTATAATCACGTGGTGATAGGCTTAGACACTAGTGACCGATACGAAGTAAAACCGACCGCCGCCCTCGAGGTCCAGCCTTGGCTTGGCTACCTCCAGTCGCATTCACATCACTTCTCCTACCTATGACAACATGGACTCTTCACAAGGTCGCCTCTACTGTCTCTAAGAAATCTTCGATATGTATCGTCTTGACTATTCCCGACTGGCCAAACTCCGTACATCAAGTCAAGATTACCATCTCTACAGTAGGATCAGCACCCAAACCCCCGTTGGCCCTCGAAGATGCAGTGCGACATATGTTTTCGAACTGGTGGGAACAAGTTGCCATTCCTATGCCCTACCGATGCTCGCAACCAGCTTTATGAGTCTCGAGTTCAGAACGCTCAGATCCTACTCGAGAAGGACGCCCTCGACCAAAAGATAACATCCCTTCTTTTACCGAAGCCCGAAGGCGACGACACCACGGCTGAAGCATCTACGGGCTGGCAGAAAGTTGATGTTATAAATTTGGAGAGAGATCAAGCTATGGATAGGACACAGCAGATAATCGCACACGCCGATGAACTGAGGGCTAAAGTTGCGCAAGCAAAGGAGGACATAGCTAAGAGGAAAGCCAGCCTTGCTCGCAGAACTTCGGAGCTAGCTTCAGCATCAAATGGATCTGAGGCCAGGAGAGGAAGGCAGATTGAAGAGGTCGAGAAGTCCATTCGTATGACCAAGTACAAGTGGAAGAAGGATCATGCTGCACTTGCCGTCTCACGAACCTTCCTCTGCGGCGAGGCTGCGAAATTATACGGGCTGCGAAGGACCAGAAGGAATGGGGGACTAGAGAATTATATTATCGGCTATGTAGGAATTATTGATTTGAGAGCTATGAACAGCAAGTCTACCCCTCGTCATGTAAAATGGCTGTACTAACGGGTTTCCAAAGCTGCAAGTCCTGCCCAGGTATCCACGGCTTTATCACACATCGTGCATCTTCTGATGCTAGCTATGCATTATTTGGCTATACGTCTACCCGCTGAGATAACTCTTCCTCATCGAGATTATCCTCTACCTACCATATTTCCCCTTGCCTCATCCCATACCTACAAAGATGTACCCTTTCCGAGCAATACTTCAGGGCAGTCTTCCAACAATAGCCCAACCGCATCGCGACATGCTGAGCAAGCGAACTTACCCCGCCCTCGACCCCTCTTCATCAAGAAGCCACTTCCCATCCTAGCAGCAGAGGATCCAGCTGCATATGGCCTTTTTATTGAAGGTGTAACACTTTTAGCATACGACATCGCATGGGCATGCAAGAGTCAAGGTATTCCTGTAGGAGACGACAGCAGCTTTGATGATATTTGTAACATTGGGAGGAATTTGTATAGCCTACTCATAGGCTCTCGACAACGTCCAGTACAGCCAAGTCGTGTACCATCTGCACAGTCCACGCCGTCAAAAGGTGGGAACCGAGACAGTGAGACGGAGGACAAGAAGCTGAATCCTGATCCGTTCATGGGCAAATATTCCCATGGGACTGCCCTCTCCTTTCTGGGAAGCGCGGAAGGGACAGAATTTGTGCGCAGCTGGAAGCTATTAAGTCCCGTGAAGATAGCGGATAGACTCAGGGCGAAGCTTATGAGTGAAGTTGCTAATGCTGAATGGGAGGTATTGGATGAAGATGCTTGGGCAGTAGACGATGAAATGGGTGATGATGGAGTCGTGGTAGGGGCTAGAAAGGAGGCCGATAGGGGGATAGGCTTGGGTATGCAGAGCTTCATGAGTATGAAGACTGTAATGGATGTCGTGGAAATGGTAGGCGGTGGTGATGGGGATAGGAAGCCAGGGACTAGCGGCTGGACGAAGCTGAAGCCTAGGTAGGCTGAAGGAAGTTATTCAAGCTTCTGGTTGGAGTTGGGCATCTGTCAGGCGTTTGGTAGAGGGACAGGCATTTTGATTAGGATAATACAAGAAGCATCGTTGAACTCCGTTTAAAACGTTCGGGCGCCTCCATGCTTCTAACATCCAGACATCTGAAGATCTTGACTCCCAACTCTTCAAGACAAAACACGAGACTAGCCAGCGCATTCATCTTCCCTCAGCCAAGCTGGCATCTTAATGCTGGCATCTTAATGCTGGCGTCTAAAATAAACGCCTTCAAAGAACATTCCTCATGACGCCAACGCTGTAATTAACCAATTATTCACAATCTCATCATAATTATGGGCTGAAATGACTGCACTACGCCATGTGTCTCAGTCAACGGCGGTCAAACCGCAAAAACGTGGACGAGTCACGTTCCTATGCCGAATCGCAAGCGCCTCGCCATCATTCCTAGCCAATAACTCGTTGCCATCAACAAGCAGCTTGGAATGTTGATTTGTCTCGGGGATACTCCGACGTGTTTTTTTTTTTTTTGCCCTATATCTCATGGCCATGGACGCGGCCACCTTTACCGCTGAATGGAAAAATGAATCTAGGCCGGGCATCGGGTCACCCACTGCGATGGAAAACATGCCTGCGTGGTTGAAAATCGGGATGGAAAACTAGGAACTTGAAACATGGCACGAGAAGAGAAAGAAGAGAAGATGAAAAAAATAAAAACTTTTCGTAGTTCTGGTCACCCATTCATGGAACGTTCGTTGATGCCCCTCACCCCCCTTACGAAGTCACGATGCAGGTACGGCTTTGAGATGCAGGTACGTCCGGTACGTGGCAATCAGTCATCAACGAAAAAGAAAAGCCCGAAAACAGTCACGCTATCAATTGCAACTTTGCAAAAGGTGGGAAGAACAGCATCCGAAGAGTCATGTGTGATAGAATTTTCACTTGACGAGAAAAGGACTCTTTTGAAAGGTGTACAGAATGTCACTCTGAGGCATGATTCCCCAGGAGATTGCCGATGAAATTGGGGCGGGGTTTTCAGATGGTGATGGGAAGTTCGTAGGCATTCTGAGAACTACACGTACATTGTTTGCGATTTTGGAAGCTTCTCTTTATAGGGATAAGACGCGAGATGAGTCTGCTTTAGGTGGCCTGGGCATTCTCATTGACGAACTTGGAAGGATGAATATACCTACTGTTCATCTTGCATTCCCAATCAATCGATGTAACAGTCCAACAGCTCAATCGTTCCATCATCCATCATCCATCATCCGTAATCCCTCAGGAGCCATGTTGTTTACCACCGTACGGAGGTAAACAACAAGCGATTTGTAAAAATATAGACAGGGTACCTGGGCTAAGACTCGGAGGTTCTAGAAGGACGGTAAGGGTAAGGTAGTATCCTGCAAGTACAAAAACTCTGCACAAAACTCTGCACAAAACTAGATCATTACCCACAGTGATAATATACTTCTATATGGAGCATAAAATCCATCTTGTGCACACACATTCTTCAGGCTGTTCTGCTGCGGAAATGACCCCAAAGTGCTGATTTTATAGCGGGGACGGCGTAATCATGACTCTAGAGGTAATCATGGTGTGATATCATGACTCTTCTCAGGGGATTATTATGAATAATGCTCCGTCAACCCAGAGTCTGGAGTCGACACGCGTTTGTGTCAAGTTTCGTCTGTCTGTTGAAGAAACGGTGGGTGCAGGTGGGTGGGGTGGATCGTACTCCGTAGTGCTCTGTACGCTAAAGAAAAGCTTGGCCTCCAGGCCATGATCCCCACTCCCGCCTGCTGGAAATGGTGTGGGCCGGGAACAGGCGTGTGCCACGCACGATTCCCATTAAAGCAGGTAATTTGGTTGGTGGATGGGCCTACGATCTGGTAATTTTACATGGATTTTCTGTATATTTATTATTCAGTGACTGCCGAGGGAGACTGGATATAATCTCACGCTAGGTAGGGTAGGCTGGCTTCATAACCTTTTCCCTCTAACAGTAGGTTATCGCGCGCATAGGATGTAAAGGGCAGCATCATTCCCTATGCCACCGCCTCCTTCTTTTTTGGTCTCCTCAGAACAAGTATTGGAGTGAGATGAAACGAAAATAGACGTTGTGATTGGCTAGCGCGGTGTATAAACGAACGTTGCTGCTCCTTCGTAAGACTCGAGTTACGCTGCCCGCCCGTAGATAGAAATCCTTTGGCCTTCCTGTTCCTGAAGAAGCGCGATGATGGTGTACTTGACGAGTCGTGGTGCCGTGGTGTGGCCCCAAGGAGGCTTTGGCCGGCCTAGTTGAAAGGGTGTCTCGCGGGTGCATGGCCCCTGTCGTAGCGTGCCAGAGGGGCGCCCCAGATGCAACCATTCAGCGATCTTCGGCACCATTTCTTGGCTCAGGGGCTCTCAGGACTCAGGTACGCGTTTCTAGTGGGGCGGATGGCAATAATTAGTCTGGCTCATCTCAATTTCCCCCCTGTCTTCGGCTGGCGCATTCAGATGTCACGCACGCACCCACTCCCCATTGCCCTACTTCAACGATCCCTCCCCGTCCTGAGTAATCCTCCCTTTCTTCCCTCCCTCCTTCACAGTAATCAAAGAGACCAGGTCGCCGTGCTCACTCATTCAGTTCGATTCACTCTTTCATCGCCCATTGAGCAATACACCGCTCCCACGCTCCTTTATTCACGGCTCCCTCTTGACGATTCACACCCCTATTCACACCAATCACAACCCAGCAATCAACTCTACAAAAGACAAAAGAAATCGATAAGCTCGTGCAACTCTGCAACAACTTCGCAACAATAACATCGCCAAAATGCGTTACTCAATAACATCCGGGATGGTACTGGCCGCCATGACCATGACCATTGGCGAAACCGTCGCTGGTCCAACCCACGCCCATCTTCATCGACGTGCCCATGATCTCCAGAAGAAGACGTAAGAATGGCCCTCAGTCAAGGCGCAAAATGAATCGCTAACATGTCAATCCTAGCGACTGGAATGATGCCTCGAACTACGAAGGGGTCGACTTCGCAAAGGCATACGCTGAAGGCGTGGCATCGAAGGCCTCTGATGTTGTCGCTGCCGTAGCCTCCCCTGTCGTTGCCGCTGTCGCAGGACAGGCTGCCCAAGTAACTGCATCATCTGCCGCTTCTTCATCTACTGCTAAGAGCAGTGCCACTTCCTCGGCATCAAGCTCTTCCCCCTCCAGCATCCTGACTGCCCTCTGGAACGATATCATTGGAGCTTCGAACGCACGCTCCTCGTTCGGACCTGGTATCGCACCTGTCGGTACACCGGGTGACAACTATTTCGGCAACTATGGTGGCACTGGCGACAATTATGGCTCCAATGTGATCATGGTGGACTCTATTGGCGATAACGATTTCACCAACACGTTCAAGAACACCCAGTCTAAGGCAATCACAGTCAACGTCTGGAACAAGGTTGGGCCCGATTATGAGGTGCTTTCTGGGTCTGCGCTGGCACCCACGAGGACCACCCTCACATTCGTTCTCCAACCCGGTGCCTCTCAAATCGTGGCGTTCCAGGATATCTCCAACATCGGCTGGGCTGAGGCAGTGGATGAATACACTGCTGCCAGTGCCTTCAAGACAAGCTGGGGAGAGGCCAATTTCTGCAGCACTGGAAGCGGATACGATCTTTCTGCCATCAACAGTGATAACACCTACCAGATGACCATCACCAGCACTCAAAACGCCGCGTGTACGAGCGACCCCACCCAGAACATGTGGCTGACTGCCTCTGATCCCGTCGGTTCGGGCGATGGTAGCTGTTACGTTCCTGCCGGCCCCATGCATCTCCAGACCATAATGGGAGGATCCTAAGAAATGATGGACGTGGAGTGCTTTTTTGGATGTGGATACTTGCTTCTTGGTATATATAGTGTAATTTGCAATGTTTTCAACCAGTTGAATACGGCCTTGCCGTGGAAGTACATAGTGATTGGCGAGATACATTCCAAGGTGATAATAGGACAACTGGGGAACAAGTGCTTCCAAGGCGTTGCTGGTTCGTCATTACCACTTGGAGGTGTCAGACTTGAAATTGACAGGTCGAGGTTTACTTCAAATAGTCTTGTTCATAATTGTATTAAACCCACTTGAGCTTCCATTATGCCCGTCTTGAAAGTACTGAAAGCAAACGTTCTGTAAAAAAGACTTGCGTGCACGTGGACTGAAGAGGCGCAGTTGTATATTTCCTCTGTCTGCTTGAGAATTTGCGTTGGTCGTCGGCGCTTTCCTAAGTTTCATTTCTGCCCTTCGTGACCGGCTTTGCACTTGCCCTGCCTGGTTTTCTGCCATTTGCCGACCATCATCTAGATCGAATGTCGGGGTGAATCTTTTCCGTGAGGCAGCGACGACTCTCATGATGAAAAAACAACAAACTTCTTTGCTGTCGCCGTCAAGTCAAATCACCATCACACTCATTAAGATTCGACCCTCTGACTCCTGCATATTCATCTCTCCTCGAAAGCAGTATAGGGCCCATAACACTCCTTTACGGCCCTGTCTGTTTACATTCTTTCATACTCGCAAACAGAAATACAAATACAACAGACTCAAATTCCACGATCCCAGACGCATAACTTTCTACAAGGCGGATTCTTTGTGCGCAGGCTTTCAACTATGAAAGCCTACCACATTGCTGCTGGCTCCGCCATCCTTATTGTACTTACTGGAGTTGATGGAGATAAATGGTGCGGAAAATGCTTTTTTTGTCCGGCGTTACGCCTGGCTCAAAGTCCAATGCTAGCGGAACAACGTGTACAGAAGAACAGGAATGCTGACTCTGCGATCTTTAGTGAATCGGGAGGAAAGATAGATATAAACGGAAATTGGTATTGTCAGCCAGTCGAGGCTATCCGATACAGCAATGTCGGCTCTTCGGGCTCGTATGATCGAATTACCCAAATGGATTCCGATGGCGTTTGCGCCTCTCAACCGACCACCTTCGCAGGCAACCTTGCCCCCTTTGACGAAGAAGTACGTCCAGGTCCATTTCAGATATAGCCAGCCCACAATTCGCTTCGTTGCTAAAGGCTAACGATCTTTATCACAGGTCTCCGTTCATTTCCGTGGCCCATTGCATCTAAAGCAGTTCGCTGCTTATACCACTTCGAAGTCTTCGAAGCAGAAGCGCCGTGCTCCTGGGATGCAAGGAAGAGGACGATCCCACCGCCATCAGCATATGCACAACCGCCCAGTTAAGAAGGAGGAGGGACATGTGGAGAAGCGCGAAATGGTGAGTCCTTTTAGAAATGTTTCCTCGGAGGGTCGGTTGAGTGGTTGGATTCTGCCAATTCCTGCCTGCTGTGCTGTGGACTGTCCCTAGCAAAGTGTTGCTAACCCCCTCTCCAAAAGATATCGGCCACGATTGGTGGGGAAATTCAGAATTGGGAGAACAATTGGTCCGGAAGTAGCTCAGGTGTCGATCCATCCACCCTTTGGGTCACGGCCACCATTGACGGTCAGGTTGTCTCGTGGCTCAATAATTGGTTTGGAACATCCTCTGCTACTGCCACTGCCACTGCAACAGCAAGTTCAACTCCTCCTGCAGAACCGCATTCCAATCAAGTTACCGAACCTACCATCACCACCCTCAGTTATAGTAAGTTGCTCCCTAAATTGTGCCAAATAGTAGACAGTAGTTTTAACTCCTCTTAGCCACCGCACCAACAAGCACTACGGCACCGGTAGCTCATAGCCAACCCGCTCAAGATAGTTCCTCAGCCAAGTCCTCCACTGGAAGTTCCGGATCCCATGGTTCTGGCCGTCCAGACTTCGAACGCATCGGCTACTACGATTCTGCTTCCCAAACTGTCGATAATCTGGTCTTCCTGGGAAATTATGGTGGCCAAGGATCTGGTGTATTTGACGAGTAAGTAGAAATATTACCACATTGCTTCGAGCTTTATTGATGTTATACCAGACACTTCGGTGCTTCCCTTGCCTATTCAAACTGTGATGCCACTGGTGGTGCAGCAGGCCCCCAGATTCTTGCTGATAAAGTTCTTCCATCTAACACCGAGGTTGTTATGATGCTTGGTCAAGATTGCAGTGATGATGGATGCGGTTTTGTCAGGCCAGGAGCTGTTGCTCATCGTGAGTGCCTTCCGGCTGTTCCCAATGTTCCGGCTAATGCAAACAGACGGTTTTGCTGGAGCCGACAAGGTGTTCCTGTTCGAGTTTTCAATGCCTTTAGCTGATAAAAACGGGTTCGACGCGGATATGCCCGCTATCGTAAGCAGATTCTGAACCCATTCTACCTTCACAGATTAAGCTCATGAAAACTGGGTATTCTTTTGCTTTAAATCGAGTCCGCAAGCTGATTGAATTTAGTGGCTGCTCAATGCCCAGATCCCACGCACACTTCAATACGGAAATGCTGACTGTTCATGCTGGAAGTCTGGTTGCGGCGAACTCGATATTGCAGAGGCACTTGAACCCGGATCAATGTTTCTGAAGTCGACTATTCACGCAAACAGAGCGGCCGGCGATTCTGATTACTTCCCGCGCCCAACCACTGACACCATGAAACTCGCTGCTGTCTTCAATTCCCCCAACTCAACAGTCCATCTCCAGGTCCTGTCCGATAGTTATGAGTTTCCGGAGTCACTCACTGAAGATGAAATCCATAGCATGTGCAACGCAACTCCGGAAAATGCCGTTTCTCACTTCGCTGTCTCTTGATCGTATTTTGGTCGATAGTTGTCGTTGGATGATATGGCAATGTCTCGCCTTCGTCTTATTCTGGATAAGGAGGTTCGAAATTGTTAACGCAAGATTGGTATTAGGCCGTTGCTTGAGCTTTCTCGGAGGGTGGCCCGAGTACAATCACGACTGGCTGGAAGATCTGTTCTGTACCGTAGATATAAAAAGTTTTCCCTTGAAGTAATCCTTATGGCAAGCGGCGACGCAACGGAGGTGATTCTATACATGGCCCAGTCGGCTCATTAAGCGTGAGGGGGATGGGCGTCTGGCAAGGTAGAAATATCTGTTTTGGACCAAGCATACCATTCCTAGCTCCCTATCATAAATTCACCGGAAGTTAAACGGGTTCCAAGAGCTCATATCCACTTTGCCGTTCCGTACAAAGCACCCCTTTTCAGAGCAGTGACCTCTGTCTCGACTCCAAACCCAGCGCGTCTAATCCTTCCTGGTTCTTGTCTACCAATGAACTCGCCGAAGCGGACCTTCAGGTCTTTAAGCTCCTGTGCTACACTCTCACTTCCGCCTAGACACCCACCAGCAGCGGCATGGTCCAAAACCGCGCTTCCAGTCGAGGTAGCAATGATTTGCAGGAAGCCACCATCGATGGCCGAGACACCATTCTTGAAAAGGGCTAAGCAACCCAACACAATGAACGGAACTGCGAGTGCTAAGGTGATGAAGTAGGGAAGAATGAGCATGAGCGGTTCGGAGAAATCGTAGACGTTGATGGCTGACAAGATCGTTGCGTTGGCGGTTGTGTTCCACAATGCGATGCCTAGCATCATGGACAGGGTCACGTTGAGCAACTGCTCGTTCAATAGGTCTTGGGTGATGTTGAAGGCAGGACTGCCGGGCTCGTTGGGGTTGAAATGTCCGAAATTCGAGTTCAGGCGGGTGTTTGGGGCGAGGAGGCTGTTGTATTTGGGAAAGTCTAGGCGAAATCAGCATGCAAGTTTGGCCACATTGAACGAGCTGACAGGATGTTCTGGGGAACAATGATGTTTGTGCTAGGTGGTCTGGACAGAGAAGTAGGACTCGTAGCGAGGAGACTTTAGACCTAGGAAATCTGGCGATTATACTTACTTCCTGAAGCATCAGTGAGTTGCGGCTCGCTCCATGTTACGTCGCGTGTATAATTCCCAGCTGTGAGAGAGGGCGAGGGAGCCACTTTGTTCGGCGTGTCCTGACCTGTATCTCCGGGGGGTGGGATATAGGCAGTAGTTGTGCCATTCAGGTAATACATCATTGACTCTATGAGCGATATGTGGTTCATATCGCGGTAGTATGCAGTGGCGTATGCGCTCCAGTTCGCTGGGGTAGTCCCGTAGATGAGACCAGTTCGATCACTATTACTAGAGCCGAAGTTGGGTACGAGGACTTCGCTGGAATGAGAAGCTGGAGCCAGGTTTATCAACCTGCTCACTGGTTCTGTTTTGATCTCTCTGGTGTGGATATTGTTAATATAAGTGTTGTTGATTGTATAATTTGCTCTCCCTGGAGAGCAAAATAATTGGTCCTCTCTGATCAACACCGAGACGTTCGAGGCATTAGAACTGTCCAAGGCTAGCGGTGTGAGTACAGTGAAGTTAAAAGCTGCAATCGAGTAGGTTCCGTTGTAAGGGGCGCAGTACCCATCATGGCAGGTTTCGGTTTCGAAAGAACTCCGAGGATCCGAATAACTAGCTGCGTATATGTTACGCAAGTTGCCGCGGCTCTGGTTAAAAGTAGTACTGGTAGTGTTGCATTCAAGGTAAGGACCTTCGAACTGTGTCGAGTAAGAGCAATTGATACCGCAGGGTGAAGGGAAGGTGAATGCCTCTCCTTTGACCAGTACTGGAACGGTCAAACGCTGTATTAGACTTTCGTCTTTTTTGCCCGGTAGACTCCTGTATTTGTACGGACACGTCAGTACAACAAACCTAAGTAGAACATTCTCTTCAGCAACTTGGGAGAGGTTCTCAGGCTGTTCTCCGATGTCCCACTTGAGACAAGATACAGTGTTTAATGAAAATCACAACGTTATTCATACAGACGTGACAAACATACAGGGTTGAGAATCCGCCATCAGGGCCTGGCTGAACAACGAGGCCTGTAAGAGAATACCTCTCGGCATCAGCACCTGACTTATTCCCCATCTGTTGTTGACATGTAGGTTAGAAAATTACATAGAAATTATCCGATCAATGACTCCACGCCTATTCTGAAGACTCACAAAGGTAGCGTCGTAATTTGGTACAGATCTCATATCATACGTAGTCTTCTGGCTCGTAATTACTGTAATCGCACCTGGCGGGAAACTTGTCACGACTTGCGAGGCCCACATGAGAGCTGCCAGAGCGAACAGTACAGGCGAAGCTTGGATAACAACTGGTCTTAGGAGCACGAAAATATTCGTCCTGACTGTAAACAACAACTCAATTGTTGAGACTTTCATGGTCGAGACTCGGAAAATATGCCAAAGGTATTGGGCAAACGCAACCGCCAAAGCTGCTCGCAGAGCAAAACCGAAAACATTTGCTAGGATATTGGAGGCGGTTGTGATGTATGACTGAGGAGCAACCCGGTGCGGCCCATCTGCATCCTTTCCGTCAAGATATCGGAAAAGTAAAAGGTGCGCAATTGCAATTATGACAGCTAAGATAGGTATTAGTAAAACACTATCTTATTACATCTGAGCACTCCATACCGACAAAGTAACAAGATATCATCAGAAAAGGAGTCTGCCAACCTACAAAAGGATTATGTGTCAGTATCAAGAATGGTAGATGCCAGTGGACATTGCCCCAGGCCTGAAAGACCCCAGAAAATCCTCGTGTACATGGACTGAATGAGAACTCACCTATACCCCATGTTGAGGTGATTAAGGCCGGGTCTTTTTGGGAAGGGCCGGAGCTTCCAGAAGCTGTGTGGTCTATGGATGACATCGTTGAGCTCGGCATCCGACTTCTTGGGGGTGTTCCAGACATGTTTTGGACCAGCCAATGTGTTCGGTATGAAAATATATATACACAAATGATAAATAATAAAGTCCCTCCGAGGCCAAACGTATGATAAGATTAGACTGGCATAGAAAAGCCAGAGAAGAAGCGCCATTATAAAGAAAACCTACCTGAGAGGTAGCAGCGCGCTTCAGACTTTAGCCCAGGCCAGGTGGGATTCAAGAGAGACCTAAGCGCCTATGTAGTTTTTGGACATGCAGGAACGTTTCAGAAGCATGCACTTCTTTCATTGGATGTTGGAATTTTTAGTTGGATGTTGGAATTTCGTGAGGACTCATTGGCTACGGGACTCAAAAACCAACAGAAACGGGTCTCATCACGATCCTTCCCAGATTTCGTACAAAAGTGTATACTTGGACCACACCCAAAATGTAGCCCCATTTTTCAGGCCGCATAGCCACTTGACTTTGGTGCCTTTCCAGTCTGATAGAGTGGAATCTATTGGTAGGTCCTCACTTAGTCACACAAGGCGCATTGTATGAGCTGGAGAAGGCGGGGATGAGTTCTGAGATTGCCGATAGAGAAATGTGCCACCAACAATCCTTCAAAAAAAGTACGTAGAAAGCTGAATACCGAATAAAGCCAGGAAACTTTGATCGATTTCTGTCTGAACGAACTGATGCACTCACATCAAGAACGTGGTTGATCAGCCATCTCAGCCCATCTGCATGGGCTGTGAGTGAGAACGTGAGAGTATAATTGACGAGGAATTTTCAATCATTTGGTAGCGAAAGGCTGAAGGAGACAGCGAGTCCGCCTTGTAGGAAGATCTTCCAGGAATTCCTCTGCATGCACAAGCCATTAGAGTTCAACCTGTAAAGCGACCTCGTCTGCTGCGGCGCAGTTCTCGTGAAACGAAAAGGACCCCTTTCAGTGCGCTAATCAGAGGCGGCGCTTAGAGAGATCAACGATGTGACTGTGATTCGAAAATAGACGCATGCGTTATTTTTGCCATAATCCATCTGCCGACTCTTCAAGTGTTCTTTGCGTAAAGCAGATTGTACCGTAGAGCATTTTGTACAGTATCGCAGTTTGTTATGCGTCATGAACTAACAATAACAATACCGACCAGAAATAGACCGGGGATTTCAAGAGCTTTGAAAGTACTAGAATCAGGACCATGGGAGGACTCGACTTGGAACGCCCCACGATAAGTCGTTCTTCTAATCTTTCGTACACTGTACGAAATGGTTCAAGCCTGCCCATTATTAACAATTGAAGCAATGATAGAAGGCAGCGAAGAAGGATGGGGAGTCACAGTAGTGGATACTTTTAGCGGTTGATGCAGACACCACCGCTAAATACATACTTCGTACCTACTATCGCATACTTTTCGGAGACATTTCAGCATTGCTTATAATTGACTGTTTCGCGGCTCCCGCACTCTCTACTAACTCCATGGACTAAATAAGTCTCGGAATAATAACATACCATTTGTGTTGCCTTCCGTCGATTTCTGACCATCTATCGCCTAGCAAGCTCCCTGCAAGACACCGCTCACTGGTCAAATGATAAACTCCGAAGCGTGCAATGTATTACAAAATTTTGTCATCTCTTGAATTTGAAATCCGGAGACTTTTTATTGCTGTCTTGTTCAGATTCTCGAATAATGACTGAGGGTACGATAGAGGTTCGGCTGGGTTCAAGACCAGGCCTGATAGCGCTCAACTAGTGGCTGGCCATGACCGTTTCTACTCTTGTGGCATGAAAGGCAAATGAAGAGGGGAAGCTGTATAAGTATCCAGCTCTGCTCCTCCATTGCCAATTATCTTATCCTCATCACTCCTGTCTACAAAGCAATCTACACCGATCAAATCAAATCACAATTATTAGCACCAGCTTCCTCATTCAACTTCTCATTCTCCAACCTCAAACGGATCTCAATATCCAGCCAAAGGGTTTACATTCAAATCTGACCTGCAATGGCATCCAAGAAAGTTCTTGTTGTATTTGGAGCCACCGGACTTCAAGGTGGTTCGGTCGCGAAGGCATTCCTCGGAGACTCGAAATTGAAGGAGAGCTGGACTGTGAGGGGTGTCACTCGTGATGTCTCAAAGCCTTCTGCCAAAGCTTTGGAGGCACAGGGGGCTGAGACCATTGCAGTGAGTTCACACAACTGATCTTCCATCTTGTAAGGAGTGCGGTACTGATTGTCGAGAATTAGGCCGATCTGAATGATGAAAGCTCGTTGAAAGCTGCCGTCAAAGGCGCATACGCCGTCTTTGCCGTCACCAATTACTGGGAAAGTATGAGCGCAAATATTGAAATCAAGCAAGGTAAGGCTATGGCCGATGCCGCAAAGGTAGGACACATTGAAGAGTTACGTCTGTCTGAAAAGCGCTAATTCCACATCAGGAAGCCGGAGTACAGCACTTTGTATGGAGTTCTCTTCTAAACATTACTGAGCGTACGTAGATCGGGAATCTTAGCAGGGCTTTCACTAACTCCCTGCAGTCTCCAAAGGCGTTCTCTCCCACGTCACCCATTTTGATTCAAAGGCCGCGGTCGAAGCCTATATCCGCTCAATTGATCTCCCCGCATCCTTCTTCATGCCTGGATTCTATATGTCCAACATCCCCGGCGCATCCATTCGCCAATCGCCTCCAGATAACAACTGGGCATTGAACCTCCCAATTCCTGGCAACACCCCGATCCCACTGTTTGCCACTGCTGAGGATACCGGCAAATTCGTCAAAGGGATACTGCTTAACCGTGAGAAGGCACTCGGCAAGAGGTTCTATGCTGCCACGGATTATGTTACCCCCGATGAAATCATCCAGCAGTTCAAGGAGACTTTCCCAGAAGCTGGAAAGATGGCAAAGTTCAACGAGCTCCCACATGAGGTCTTCAAAGGTATTTTGGCCCAAGCAGGGATGCCAGACGCGAATCAGGAGGAGTTGTTGCAAAACATGAGACTGATGAATGAGGTGAGTTTGAAGACATAATAGTCGGTCTTCCTTCTTAGCTCCCTTGTGACCTAAATATACTCTGGAAAGGTTACTCTGACTAATTGATTTGTAGTTTGGCTATTATGGAAAGGCCGACTTGAAAGAGAGCCACGACATCCTCGTTGACAAACTCACCACTTGGAAAGAGTTTATGAAGGCAGCTAAGCCTTTTGCTGACTTGAAGTAAGGCCAGTGAGAAAGAAAATCGAAGTAGTGTTCCTACGGCGATTGAATAATGAAGTGGTCGGATAATTTCAAAATTTGAACTGCACTTTGCCTCAAATACGAGTTGCCTTCTTGGTGTCTCGACTATTTCTGTGACAGTCATGTGACAATAACGATATACTTGTCCAGATAGCTTTGTGACATATCGAATCAGAAGTTGGGTTTATCAGTAGTAGAATGATTCAACTAGGCTGGGCTTATTAGTAGTAGAAGTACTGCACCTGGAGCTACGGGGTACGGGGTAGCTTTGTACGCACGGGCACGGGCGCAAAGTGTTGATGTTGGCCGAGCCGAGTTAGGTATAATATTCCCTTGGGAAAGCCGAGGCACCGATACAGTACAGTAGCACCTTGAATTGATTTGCCTGTGGCTCCCAACACCACGAACGAGTAATCATTTGGATCTGGAACATAACAGCCTTTCACCGATTACCGTGTGAAGTCAACTAGCGATAATATTACAACAATTCGACACTTAATTAGGTTGTTGCTTTCCTTGATCTTGGATTCGATTCCACGCTACCCCGCAAAGAACGTGGAGCCAGTCCAGTTTTCGCCTCCTCCGTTGAACTTCTTTCTCTGTTGGCCTTCATTACAGCGACAACATCCCGCCGACGGCCACAACCCAAACGATAAGCTCTGGAAGAGCGAGCCGGTGGTCAAGAGGTAGAGAGCTCGCATAATTAATAATATGGCCAGTGTATCGCCGCCAAAGCCGTGGGAAAGAGCTGGACCTGCGGGCGCAAGCACAGGTTTGTTTTCTCACAGCTCGCAACGTCCTCATTTCGTACCGCAAATCACTGACTCGAATTGCAACTTTTAGCATTATCTGCATCAGCAGGAGTAGCGACAGGCAATTCGGCCTCGGCTCCTCCGTCTATCGCATCCTCATCTACATCTGCCCCAGCCATACCCGAACGGCCCTCCACCCTCCAGTCTGCGGTGAATAGAAACGCATCGGCGTACTCGCCTTACGGCGCGAGTGGTGTGGGGGGTATGGGATCTCCATATGGCGGAATGGGTGGCGGAATGGGGTCCTCGCCGTATTCGAGGATGGGAGGGATGGGCGGCATGGGAGGCATGGGCGGCATGGGATATGGAGGTATGGGTAGCATGGGTGGCATGGGTGGAATGGGTGGAATGGGAGGTTATGGTTCGATGTATGGGGGTGGTGGTATGGGAGGATACGGTGGGATGCAAGATCCAAACAATCCAAACAGTTTGACACAAGGCTTCACCCAGAGTACACAAGCTACGTTCCAGATCATCGAGGGCATCGTAGGTGCCTTTGGAGGTTTTGCACAGATGCTCGAGAGCACATACATGGCTACACACTCCAGTTTCTTTGGTAAGTTACATTTTTGAAGGTACAAATCCGAAGACTAACACTTATAGCAATGGTATCCGTCGCAGAGCAGTTTGGAAACCTCAAAAATACTCTAGGTTCGATATTAGGGATCTTTACGATTCTACGTTGGCTACGGACGCTGTTCGCAAAGATCACTGGACGACCACCTCCAGTAGATGCTACCTCTCTTACGCCTAGCGCCTTTGCCTCATTTGAGGGCCGCAAATTCCTTCCAGATGGCAGTCCAGCTTCACCACCACGACCGAGCAAGAAGCCTTTCCTCTTCTTCATTGCAGCCGCTTTTGGTCTTCCATACCTAATGGGTAAGCTTATCAAAGCCATGGCAGCATCTCAAGAGGACCAAGAGAAGCGCCGTCTAGCAGCTTCTGGCCAAATAGGACCAGATGGGCAACCTATGCCGCAGTTTGACCCTGCAAATCTCGAGTTCTGCCGTGTTCTGTACGACTTTACACCCGAGAGCGGAGCCGCAGTTCAAGGTGTTGACTTGGAGGTGAAGAAGGGTGATTTGGTCGCTGTACTAAGCAAGAGCGATCCGATGGGGAACCCAAGTGAATGGTGGAGATGCAGAGCCAGAGACGGCAGGATGGGATATTTGCCCGGCGTTTATCTTGAGGACGCGAGAAGGCCGGGGCAGGTTGTTGCACAGATTAAGAGTGCCAGCCAGAGTGGGACCCGAACAAACAGCATGACTAGTCAGACTGCTAAAGGTCCGGATGTGCCTGGAAAGGCGGGAGATATGAGCGTAGAGTCTTTCCAGAAGAGCCAATTCTATTCATAGGATGAGTTTGTTTAATTGCGTTTTGGGAGCGGTGTTTCGGAAAAGGTATTTACGGTTGGATAGCCCAAGAGGATGTACATAAGCGTTTGTCTGTACAATGGTCTTCATGATAGGATTTTATGACAGCGTGCATTTTGACCGTAAAGTCTACGAACTCTTTTTTTACCTCTCACTAACGCTTTTTCCTCCTGTTCATCTCCAAGTCAGTGCAGTCATTTTGATGCGAACCCTGATATAAGCAGTGAGCTGAGACTAATGGATGTATGGCTTGTGAGCTTTGGGAGGCTTGGCTGCGGAATGACTTGTCGGCTGCTTGATATATTTCAGAGTTCCCGTTAGCATTCAGCGGCTGGAGATGCTGCAAAGATGGAAGAGGTCAACGCCCCTGGTTTGATGGCATATGTATCCATTCTGCATAGCGTGACTTGAGGATAGAGTAAGGAAACACTCGATATACGGAAGAGTACAGTAAGATAATCCTAGACGGATCCCCTGAGAAAGTACCATAGGGGTACTGATCTTGTTCTGGAGATCTGGTGCGAAGAATATATTTATCATCATCCTCAGATGTGCAAATAACCCATAGCTGGAATGAAGTTCTTAGTCGAAATGTGGAAGATAATACAGAAATGTAGAGATATGAGTGAAGAAGTATGTGATGTGAATTACCCGTTGGCCTGAGGCCGCCCCCCACTGGCTTCCCCCCCCGACCACCCCCAGTGGTGGTTGGGCAATTCGAGTTGGACACCAAAGCGGGTCGGACAGTGTTTTTGCATA
>QGMI01000214.1:0-46929 GCA_007821535.1 Lachnellula occidentalis | reverse complement strand
CCACCTACCTACACGCACAAGCGCTTGCTTGCGGAATCAATCAAAGTGCGCACGCATATCATCACGTCGTATAGCAGGTTCGGAGTATGAATAAACCGAGACAGAATAAACAAAGCAAATAAACAAACTAGATATAGCAGGCAAAGTATATAAGACAAGGCCAGCCGGTCCGGTCTACGAGATTTGCTCGTTGATAAGTAAATACTAACCGACTGACCAACCAATCGGAGGCACTTGCCGGCCAGTATCTGAATCTTGACTACTTACCTACTATAACGCCCTCCCCCCCTCCTCCGCCATCCATCATAAGAGATATGAAATAGAGGGACAGACATGTTTCATTAGCGTGAGTGGTTATTACAAAAGGACATATAATATAGGATACGGTATAGTCCGTCCTCTTACTACGATATTTAGCTCGCTCCCTTCCTCTGTCTCCCTCTGTCTCTCTCTCTCTCTCTCCCCACCCATCCCCCAGTCTCATTGCTTTGCTTCTCGCAATCTGCAATTGATTACTACGCAATACACATAAGATACACATACCAACCACACAGCTCAACTCCATCACGCCCTCCCATCCATCCTCTGAACTCCAAAATCCAACAATGCGCAACAAGCAATGCAATTATGCAATTATGTCAACTTCTCCCACCTCCACTCTCTTCTGATATCGACAAAGCAACCCGCCCATTACAATCCAACAATGATATAGTTCGGTATTTGGCGATGGGTAATAGGATGCGTGGTGTTGAAAGAGGCGTCTTCATCTATCACCCCCACGATCTCGTCCTCTCCTCCTAAAGAAGTCCATGACCTTTCTCGCCGCGCCACTACTCCCCGCATTATCAACATGCGACTGCCCATATCCATTATTCTCTTGCTCATATGCCTCGGTGAACTTTCTGTTGTTCTTCTGCAACACACCTCTCCCATTCCCAGCCTTACTATTATTCGCAGGTCGACGATCGCCTTCGTAGTCATTGAAGCCGGGAGGATAGGCGCCTGGCCCTCGGCGGTTCTGGGGATCGTTGAGCGAGGACTCAGACTCGGTAGTTAGGGTTGATTCGCCTTGGCGGAAGTTCATAGGGGGTAAGAATTGTGGTGGAGCACCGGAGCGTGGATCTGCGGTTTGTCCGTGCGAGGGATAACGTTGATGTTGGGCTGGGCTGCCTGTTGATGTACCGCGGCGGTCTTGCATTGCGCTGTCTCGAATTCGATCGTATGAGCCATCAGCGGTGAGTGGTAGGGCACCGCTGACATTTCGAGATGCATCAATACGTGCAATTGCAGGATTTTCGAGGTAGTTGCGGCTGTCGGGGCGGTCGTATGGCTCAGTAGCAGCATCCTTGCCAATTCCAATTGACTTGAGAGATATCGAAGCTGGGAGGAAGGAAAATCTTCTCGGCTTGTCTGGCAGGGTAGATTGGGACCCCCCGTTGATGCTTCCACTTCTCTTCTTACCAAGCCCAAATGATATTGACCGGCGGGAATCTATCGATTGTCTTGGGGTATCGATTGGGCCCTGACCAACTGCACCGCTCATGCTCACAGGTGGATAAGATTTCTTTGGCTTGTCCAGTGGACCTCCGGTGTTCTGATCCTTCTTCGATTTGCCTCCAAAAAGTGAATTTGATCTGAAAAAGCCACCAACGGTGTTTGATCTCTTGTGACCCTTTGGTTCGTACTGCGGCTCGGCAAAACCTGTGACCTTTGCAAATTTAGCAGGAACCTGAGAACTTGGAAGCCCAATCTCCTCTTGATCCTGCATCATGGGAGCAGAAATATTATAGGTGTTCCCCATCTTGGGCTGTGACATCCGACCTTGCACATTTGTGCCTGCGACAGTAGGAGCCACGGGCTGGCTGTACGAACCGCGTGTTGGGGGTACTCCTGATCTGCTCCCCATCGAATTCATGGAACCTCCAGTATTCGGTCTCGGCATGGAAACTGGGGGGCCTGCAAGCTGTGCCTGAGTGCTTTCCGACACAGATCTAGGAGGGCCTCGCCCAGGGCGTACTGGTGGAGGCATACCTTGTTGACGCTGAGAAGTGGGATTCCCGCCTGAATACTTGGCATCCCGAGAAGTAGGAGGATCCTGTGGTAATGGCTTCTCTGTAGAAATAACTCTCTTAGGTTGTTGTACCTCAACTGGCCCTCCACTTCCAGCACGTGCGCGTGTCCTCGACGATCCAGGTGGTGCAGCAGCGGTAGAGGGTTCGCCACGTTGGGTTTGTGTTCGAGGTGCAACATATTCCACCTGCACAGTCCTCCGCTTGTTATCCTTGTGAGATTTCGTATGCGACTCGGCCTCCGCCTGGTCCACATTTCCGTGCTTTCTGCTAAGATCGCCAACGGCCGCGGGTGGCTTTTGCGGCTTCGTTGGTTCTCTGACTGATGCACTTCTCGCAAGTAGGGGCGTTTCTTGTTGATCATCCGAGTTGACTGTTGTCTTTGCAACCTCTGCCGCAGTGGTAGCCGTGCTCGTGATGAAGCCCACAACATGCTCGAATTCGCTCAACCAACTATGCCTGGCAACTTCAAAAAGATCTGCGCGTTTTCGGGGATCTGGGACGAGGATTCGGCGAAGTAGGTCTCGGGCATGCGGGGTTATATATTCGGGAAATGTGAGGGGGGTGGACACAATGTACTTGTACAAGAGATTGATATTGTCGCCTTCGGGGTTGGCTGGATCGTCATCGAAAGGTAGGTAGCCAGCAAGCATGGCATACTGAAGATATTGTAAGCAGATATTTGGGGATATGTGAATGGTGACTTACCAAAATAACACCACAACTCCAGACGTCTACTTTGCGACCAGTATAGAGTGACTCGCTGACGACAAGTTCTGGAGCTGCATAACATGGACTACCACAGCTTGTCTGCATCAAGTCACCCCTCCTAAGGCCGCTTGGCAGGATCTTGTCAAGCTCCATCTTCTTCACATATTCCCTACTTGAAAGGTTATATTCAACATCCTCACCTAATTCGTCTCCGGGGTTGAAGGTATTGGCGAATCCGAAATCAGTGATGATAATGTTTCGGTTACGATCAAGCAGTAGATTCTCGAGCTTCAAATCTCTATGAACAATGCCCTTCTTGTGTAGATAGCCAACTCCGGACACCAATTGTGCAAAGAGTCGGCGAGCAGCATTGTCCTTCAAGTATCTGTGATTCAGGATGTAGTCAAACAGTTCTCCACCAGATGCGTATTCGAGGATGATACCAATCTGTCTATCAGTCTCAATCATCTCATGTAATCGAACAATGTTGGGATGGGCTATTTCGCGGAGGATCGCGACTTCACGGTAGATTTTGGCAAGTCTCGTGGGGTTCGTGCCGACACTATCGCGGCGGATGAGCTTGACGGCCACCTGAAAAATGTTAGTTGGAGTTAATGAAGTGAAGTTTGATAACTTGCCTGTACACCACCCTCCTGTTTCCATCCCATCTTGACTTTCCCAAACTCTCCTTCACCTAATGTAGCTCCCAGGAAGTAGTCCCCGAATTTGCTGCTCTTCTCGCGCTTGCTTGCCGTATGATCATGCCTACTTCGGCCTCCACTTCTAGGGACATCTGGAGCGCCTTCGTTGGATATAACTCCCATAGGCGCATGTGTTGGTGAAGAAGGAATAGCCTCTGCCTTGCGCTCTTCTTCGCGAATTAGATCCTGCTCGGGGTCGCTGACCTTGACAACATTCAAGATGTGGCTGTTCTCTCTGGAGAGGGTCTCCGGTGACCGAGTGCTAGCAGCAGGCCTAGCAGATGAAGACTGCGGAGGGACTCTACCATCACGGCTCCCACTCGGTCTATGTGGGAGAACAGCTTCGTTGGATGGTTGCTGTCTTCGTCTTGATCGAGCAGCTGCATTAGCCGCGGCCACAGCATCATCTCCTCTATCAGCCCCATTGACTTGCGTATTGCCATTGCTGCGCTGTCTTTCCACCCTATCTTGTGATCCATCGCCTTGTGCAGCGCGTGGAGAGTTTGTAGGCTCATTGTATCCTGGTCGTCTAGAGTTTCGCTCCGCTGTAGAGGCTGCGGCGTGTGCAGGGTTCCGGTTGGAGGATGTTCGAGGCGAGACTACCGGAGCACGACCGGTCTGGGCATCACCAGGTGCCATTGTAGGATAACCTGTCGAAGGCAAAGTCGAGACAATGGGGGATGTTGCTTGGCTTGAAGAATGTTGGCTACGCGAGGTTACTGGCGCAGAAGTGGAGGAAGTATTGCCGGGTGGTGAATAATATTGTGCTTGTTGCTGGGGGGAATTAAGATTATTGGAGTTCGCGCCATTGCCGCTGGGTCGTCTGTTGGGTCGTCGGGTTGACGACGGCGACGCGTTTGGAGGATTCTGATTGTAATATTGTTGTTCCCGAGAGTGCGATGACCCAGCGGTGTACGGCCTGTTGGAAGCTGTTGCTGCGACGGGAGAATGCGAAGACACAGATGTGGGTTGATGGGGCGCTGCTTGCAGTGCGGCCGAAGACATCGCTGTGCACAATGCGCACGTAGACAGAGGCGGAGTGTGAGGTTATTGACGACTTGTGCTTGTCTATGCTGGCTGTTGCTCGCAGACTGAGGTCCGTGGATATCAATACCCAGCCAAGCCAAGCCCGTTGCTTGTGATTGCGAAGGTCGCCTGGATCACCAATAGGACGGACTAGCTAGCATTGTGCAGCAGGATGTTGGCGCAGCAGTCGTCCGAGGGCTTTTGCAAGGCTGTTCAGCTGCGATAGGGTAATTGTCGCGGTCTGACGGGCGATTTCAGGAACAAATACGCGGATAACGGGGGGATCTTCAGCTCGAAATGGGACGGATTGGAATCAATTGAAGGCGCGCGACGACGAGAACAGGACGACGATGAAGTGCAGGCGAGTGGTACGATGATGATGTCGGTGAGGTGAGGGTGAGGCGGAAGGTAGGAAGAAGAATGACTGGTGTGGTGTAGCTAACCAGTCAGGTCAGGAAGCAGGAAGGAAGAGCGTGGAGTGGATGGAGGTTGGGTTGAGTTGGGCGCTGGGGTTTGGAGGAGGGTTGTTGGTTTTGGAGGAGCAGAGACAGACCGACAGAACAGACGGCAGATCCAAGATCAACCACCTTCCTTTGCTTGGGGCTGCAATTTCCTTTTCACCACCTAGCGAGGCCAAGCGGACGACCGTGACACCAAATACGGTTCTGCAAAGGCCTCTGGTTCTAAAAATAATGTCTGCAAGAAGAAAGAAAACTCTTTTGAGCAGACGGAATACCGAGCATCGAGATGTTAATATAAGTTCATCTATATCCATGAATTAATTGTTACGGTGTCGCCGGCTGCCACAGGAGGAAGGGGTTTTGATATTGATATTTGCTTCTCCCTTGAAGAAACCAACCAAACATCTCTTTAGTATAGAAATCACTCAATCCTCCCTTTGGAAAGCATGTCCTGGCCACAGTTGTTCTATATTGACTTCATTCCCCTCGAAAGCCATCAAACCTCCCATGTTATTCTCCATGCAGCTCCCAACCATCAACCAGATATAAAGTTGCCTTGCCTGCCACAGTTTCATCCCATCACCACCAAAGCAAAGCTAAGCAGCAAGTGGTACCGGCCATCCTGCGCATAAAACAAAACAACAAAGGCATAAACAATGTTTGCCCACTCCCCTCTCGTTCTCCTGCCCACTGAAGCTGCATTGACGTGGCATAATACCAAATCCGTACTACCGGTATATGGTATGGTATGGCCCGCTACAAGGGTCACCATGAAACATCCTCGCCGGTGAGATCATCGTACGAACTTCAAAGTAATCTTCAGTGATCAAAGCAAGCCGTCCCCCATAAACAATCATCTCCCACTCTTCATGCTTTGTTTACTTTATAATCTATCATCCTCTACCAAACATGTTTCTATTTCAGGAAACACATCACCATGTTTAAAAACCATATCATATTTATTACACAAACCCCAAATGTTTGTTCATATAATCCTTTCTATATATGTATATTGATTGCTACTTTCCTAAAAATCAGTAATCTCTTGCTTTCGGTTCATCAATCAATTACACAAAAAGACACATGAAACACAGATCGATACACACGAAGCTAAAGAAACAATATCTCCGTAGCACCACTCCGTATAATTTTAAGTTTCAAGGGAACGCGAAAAGCTCCGTACCCGTGCCTTACTAGCGGGTACTTGCAGCTATAGTAGCTAGCCTCCCCTCCCTCCTCTCCTTCTCCCGAACCGAGGCGAGCCGCGAGTCCCGACTCTTAACTTGTAAGTCGTATCACTATATCTTTCCCTTCCTCTTCTTTTTATTTTCAACTTGGGGGTATAAATAAGATTTAGTCAAATTTATTATCATACTGTTGCATATCAATCAGTCAGTATTGAAGCATAAAGTATATCTATCTATATCTCTCTATCTTCAGCAAAGAAACAAACCACCTATTCCCGACCAGCTCCAGGGTTTTAAATCTCTCATTCTCTACATAGTCAAGTCAAGTGGTCAAAACACTTCTATGAAGACCTCTATAAGCACCTCCTTTTCAACAGTTATTATCAAGGTTCATTCGTCCGTCTAAAGAGCAATTATACAAAATAATCCTCTCTCTCCAGTTGCAAGGTTTCTCGAGGTAAGCCTGGTAGCCTGAAGGCAAGGGTTTATCTGTAAGGCCGCGGAACTGACTTTTATCTTCATATAACATCGGCGTCCTGCTCTATAAACCACGTCCAAATCTACACCATGGATCTACATCTAGATCTCAATCTTAATCGGAAAGCCACTAAAGTGGACAAACAGAACGCATAGACCGTCACGGACCAACAACATCATCTCCTTGCCTTCCTTTCTAGATAAGTAACCGTTGCCATGGTACAGGTACATGGATGATACATGGACGGGGAAGTCCGACGATCTCAAACTAGCAAGGAGGTTCCCCTACACGTACAAATTGGTTAATATAAATTTCCCAAAGCGATTAGAGCCTCAAATCTATTTTATACCCGTCGTATATCAACATTTACATCTTGATAGAAATCCCATACATATCCAACCCTACAGCCAAAGCAGTAATCAACCCCCCATAAACACCCAGTATCCCCAAGGCCCCCCTACTCCCAACATCCAACGTCTTGACCGTCATATTAACAATCCCCGTCCCCAGATTCGCCACCAGAAAGACGAATAACCCGTTCCGATTGTATGCCTCGAGCACCCTGCTCGTCGCGAACTCATACGCCTCCTTCTCCTCTTTCGCAGTCGTGGCTTTGTAGACGGTTGGGAAGAAGAATGTTTCGACGAGGCAGAAGCATAGGATCTGTGTGCTGTTGAAGGCGCTGATCCAGAGGACGTAGGGGAGGTTTGCTAGGCGCCGGGATACGCTGAGCGAGAGGCCGTATTTGTAATTCGTCGTGAGCATGAATAATGCTATCCAGAACCCGGACCAAGCCCCCAGCGTCAAGAGGAGGCGTTTCCGCTGCTCTGTTCCCGTTGTGGCTGTCGATGATAGTTTCCGCGGCAGCACAAACATTCCTGTGCTCTGTCCCGCGAGGAAGATAGCTAGGTATCCGAAGAAACTGAAGATGCCCTCGCGGTTCTGGGAGAAGAGGTTGGTTCGGGGCGCGGTGAGAACAAATGCTTTCAGGGACGTGAATTCGAGGGCTACTTGGTACACAGAGCCCAACAAGACAGCAAGACCAGCATATGAAGGTATGTATGCGAAAGCCGTCTGGAACAGTGCCAGGAACGGCGGCAGAAAGCCCAGTGTGAAGAAAAAGTTCCAATGCACGCCATACTCCGTGACATGTTCTGCGTAATCCAATCCCTTGACGCTGTATAGCCTTATAAACCCTAATACTAGAAGTGGGAGAGAATGCCGTATGGATTTGTATAATCGTGTGCTGAGTGCTGTGCTCTTGCCCGCTGTCTGCTCTTTGAGAATTGGTCGCGCGGCCACGACGCCAGCAGAGAAGACGAAGGATCCGACGCCCACGTCCATCAATGATGTGCCCCAGTTCTCAACCTTTGCGAATCTGCGAGGGAAGATGCGGAAATCGACTGCCAGGATGGCTAGGCATGTTACAACCAGCATTGCACCTCTGTATATGGTCAAGAAGGGCTTCTTGGGAAGCGGGTTCTCGGGTTCAGCATCTTTCGTTTTTGTTGGGGGAACTTTGGGTTTTTTCGACGGCGGGGGGCGTGGGAGGGCGTAGATGATTGCTACGGGAGCGAGGAGGAGGATGTTGAGGATGATGGGCGTGGATGAATAGAGGGTCGTTGCGAGGAGGATAGCACAGACATTCAGGAGGAAGTCGACGGCGAAGGATAGTCGAGTGTATGGCTTGAAGAAGGATTGCCGTGTTTGCAGAGCAGACCAGAGAATCAATGCGACCTTGGGGTAATTAGTATATATGTATCTCTCTCTCCTGGTGGGAAAAGACTTACAGGTGCAACTGCAGTAACATAGTTGATCTCCCCAATTTCTCCCCCGGTAAGATTGGATACAAAGTCTTCTTTCAGAGCTTTGTAACTGGCAGCCATAGCTGCTTCTGCTGCCCTCGACATGTTAGCGATTGTTGTGGTGGAACGACGTCCATCCCTCGAGAGTTATATAGGTGAACTTTGAAGATGCCAGAAGTCGCGTCGTAGAAGTGAGTCGCGTGGTCAGATCTCAAGCGAACTCAAAACTCCGCATCCGCCTCTCCCCACCACTTAGTCCACTCCGACATACATCTCCTTTTAAACAGATATACTCAGCGCTTCAATATGTGTCATCTTGACAAATCACTCATCATTTGTTGTGGAAGTTGTTTTAGGGATGGTGTCCTTTCTAAATACTTTGCCCCACGTGTAAAGCTATAAAGCCGTTACGATTTTGGCGTTCCTAGGATTTTGGCGTTCCTAGGATTTTGGCGTTCCTAGGATCACGTGCGGGTGTCGTTTTGTACCAACTTTTAGTACTAATGTATATAGAAGGGGTTCTAGGCGATCGGACGGATTTCTAATGGACCGTTTTCCTCCGATCGCTCCGACTCTAATCACACCCCTGCTGCCAAATTCGGGACCACTCCGGCTCTATGTACTGCATTATATAGATAGCTCTTGTCTAGGCATCAAGAGTCTCACCCATCGAGGACTTGAGGAATGTCCTCTTCAAAGACTATGCCTCGTTGGCGTTTCGATTGATAAGAAAATGACGCGTGGCTTGAGACAAGTTGTCACCAATCCTTAAATAAGCAAGCTGCTTGCGGAAGAAAAGACTCATATGTTTCCCCGTGCGTGGCTCTCGAGTCGAGAATCTACATCCATGACTTTCACCTGAGAGCTCAAATGCTCCAATAAACCATAGTTGCATACTTATGCATGTTGCGGGAGGAGTGCGACTTGTTGCCAAATTTCAAGCAGTCTCTTTGTCCATAGTAAACGCGTTCGAATGTACGTAAGGGACGTGTCAAACAATCTGATCATCACTTTTCTTTGTGTTGACGTTGAAGAATTTTAAACCTAATCACGAGCTCCCATCAAGGAATGTACCCCTCAGACGCCCATTATCTTCTTCTTATATACCACAGCTCGCAACTCTGTCTTTTGTTCTGCATGTCGTCCTACAAAGCACTCATTTTTGTCATCAGAGTTGCCAGGATTTACTTTCGTTTTAAGCTTCCTCCCTGTCCTGACCCGCAGGAACATATCGAGTTTGATAAACAGCTTCAGTGAGACGCGTCAGCTACATTGGGGAAAAATACCCCAAGACGGTTGAATTGTTTCTCGAAATACTCAATTGAGCTAAGAAGTCATACAAATCGCATCAAAGCCGTCAACATGAGCGAAACGTCAACCGTTGCACGAAAACACCATACCGATCTCCAACAGCTTGCGATCGGTAATGCCTCACAAGATTTAGACAAACGTCGGTTCTCGGGTCAATCATCAGCTTCGTCCAAGAACTCCCTTCCAAGCCCAAGTATTGTGGCAGCACGTGCCTATCAACTCGACCACGAAATGCCAATTGGACCAAAGGCCGACGCAACACAGCGGCGTAAAAGCTTATTTGAAGCACCTTGGTTCCCTCGTCGTCACTCTGACTTCCCTGCGGGAGATCTTGCGGCGCAGCTAGGAAATTTCACCTTCTCTTCTCCAAGTAGCAAGCTACAGACAGTGTCAGAAGGTGCAGATGTGCCCGCAATCCAGATCGATGAAGCGGCTGATGTGCAGATGACTGGGATGAAACAGAACGACTTGGTCAAGATTGGGAAGATTGCTTCAAGAGACAGATCGGATGATCTACTCGTCGCCGCTTCAGATGCTGCTTCAGATGTCCCGTTTCTATATATCCATGATCGACTCAGGGATTGGGGCAGTGTTTACCTTGGTAATACAGAAACCGCAGATGCGTTTGTAAACGCTGTCAGTCTTCGTCGGCCAAGTCTAGTCCTTACTGGAGAAGAAGGTCATGCTTTACAACCCGGATCATCAAATCTAGTCACTATTCGCGCAAGAGTAGCTCCAAGGGCGAAGGAACGGAAGCCGTTCTTGATACAGAGACAATTCGACATTGAAGATCTACGTACGAGCATCCCAGCCTCTGGGAACAGATCAGCAGAAGCTAGTCCCCCACACCTCAGACGCTCCGCTCGACAACGACGGCTGTCGGCGCAGCCGCTGTCAAGCGATAGCAAGATACGGGAACGCAGGGAAGGCGGGGCCGGAAAGAACCCTGGCTCGCTAGGGAAAAGGGCTATTCCTGTTCGTAAGTGCTCTAGTTATTAATATCTGTTCGGGATGTCTTCTCACAGTTTTAGATATCGAATATGCGCTGCACTATCTCCCAGTTCTAGGAGCATTAATGCTCTCTGGCCATGTCAGGAAGGGAGATTCCATTGACCTCCCGGTTCCTCGACCTGAGGTGTGGAGAGATGTCGTCTCGTATATTTATACGGGAAAGGGGGAGATCACGCCGGCTATGAAGGAGGATATTCTATTTCTAGCTGGGAATGCTGATTGAGAAAGTTTGCATGATGCGTTATGATTTACGGCTGGATGAAGTTTAATTCCACAGAGACAGAGATTCACAATGTCCGTTTTAGTACCTTTGCATCACGGCAATGGAATGGTGCCATATCCATAGTAGTCTCGCCGTGAAAACCCCAAACTGCCGTACTTGGATCCATCTCAGTCAGATATTATTCATCTCCCGAGATCCATCAATTCATTCGTCGACCAAGCTCAGTCTCAAGCCCACACCCTCATTTCAGATAACATAGCTAGGTACTATACGCTACATGACTTATACACAACATCCATCGCATTCCCACGCAATGCCAACCATGCACACCAGATCCAACCAGCATCGTCCTGTTCTCTCTCTCTCTCTCTAACCAGCCAGTGGATTCGGCGCTCGGGACATAGGAATTTACTGTCCTTGTCCATACCATGCACGGCATTGAGCTTCTGCAAGCCACTCAGTTCCCAGTGGACACCTACCTCTCCCACTTTTGAATCCCACTTCATGTATGTACAAGGGAGGGGTTTTACACGCGCCAATGATGCCCCTCTGCTTAGTAAATTCGTAATACATGAGTAGGCGCCGTTTATTTTTTTGGGTTCTGACATAACATAATACTGTATGTAACCCTGTCCCTGCTTCTGCTTGACGGTAAATACTGTACGAGTAATCATGGGATGGATGGGAAGGGATGGCCAGCGGTACTTGCCGGGCCTTTGGTATATGTAGTACTAGTGTAGTACCTTGTAAATATGAAGAATAATATGAATTTTCTTTGGTTATGCTATGCGAGTTAACGGGTATGTATATCAATTGAAAATTCGCAACCCACTACTCCACAGATACCTCTTTGGTTGCTTACTAAACCCGTTTCCCAACGCGCAAGTGCGGATGAAGCTATACAATCCATGCATAGGCTGGGCTTATCTGCCCATCTATCTAAGTATTGTCTTTGGCCTTTCTACATCGTAACTTAGTTCTTGACGGCTATCTCGTAGACAGTATATACATATTTACATGTCTTGATGCAACTTGCAAGCAAGATTCAAAGACATTCCAGGTGAGTATAGCAGACTTGTTTGCGAGTCAGCATAAGCATAAGCTGAGCCGTGTCTATGCCTGTGTCTGACAGTGTTAGTACAGGCGGGGTGGATGAACCCCGCAATCACGCACGGCTCGAGTCGAGAAGTCTCGCACATCACATCACAATCCATTTTATATCCATCCCCTCCATCCCATCCCATCCCATCCCAAGCTACGGTGATTCCATTCCATTCCATCACATCACCTCACCTCAAATCACACCCACACAGATCCCACAGATACACACAATCATACACTGCAGTTACATTATATAGGAATAAGGTTCATATGCCTGTCTGCTCTGCTCGTACACTATACAGATGCTTGCTTATAACGACCCGCGGTACTGCACATGTAGCCTTGACAGCACGGAGCGTACCGTCCCCGTCTATCCTGCTTCGTCCGAGCCCATATACTCCGTCCGTATGCACTCCAAGCTTCCCAACCTCCTTCCGCGCAATCGTCATATGCAGGTCCCTCTGATCTCAGCGCCGCGCATGAATGGGTTCTGGACGTGGCGTAGTCAAGCCATGGAGGGGTGGGTGAAATGAAAGGTGGGATCGCTTGATCGAATAAACAATAATCAAATCGATTTTATTATTCCTTGCCTTTTGCGGCAAAGTTAAATAAATGAATCAAATACTTAAATACATACAAGTAGGTAATCAATCGCCATCCATTAGTAATGTGGCGGTTGTTATTAGTCTCGATATCTCAATGCCGAAACGGTGATGCTCTTTGCTCCTTGCTGTCTAGTGCTGCGAGTAGTCCTGGTGGAGTACAGTAGTCTAGGCGTACGTCCGTCGTGTGTACATCGGCCCGGCAAGGCCCGGATTATCTGTTATATGTATGGCGTGTTGCGCGGCAATTGAAATTGATGGATTGATATGTAAATGCAGGGTCTGCTAATTAAGTAAGCATGATATGATTTGAATTATGTGTGTATCTATGACAGAAGGATATATGGATAGCGTATATCAATTAACTATACTTATAAATATAAATAAATGTGTGTCTATTTTGGTATACCCAGGAAAAACGCTCGTGTATGTGTGTATTGTACAAGTATAGTCAGGGGAAAAGATACAAAGTGCATCTTCCTACTTACATAGATACCTAGTCCTTGCCTGCTTTCCCTTCTGGCCGTCTCCGAATCATGTTATGCATAGCGTGAGGCTCGGTTTACCCGCCTTTCAGGCTATAGATCTAATACGAAGTATTATTGGCGTGCTTGCAAACGACGACGTATCATATCATATTCACATGTTTCATAAACACGTGTGTGTGGTGATGGTGTGAGTGAGGGGTGCTGCGAGCACGTGCCTGCCAGGCAATGCGAGGGAGATACGGAGTACGATACACAACAGACGGAAAGGTTGAGTAACCCTTCCCTGCACGCAAGTGCATGATGCGTATGCAATGGCATGCATTAGCGGGATGGGGAGGGGTTGCAGGGACAGGGATTTGGTCATGGGTAGGTAGTTATTAAAGAACGAAACGATGTCTAGCTTCTGGGAAAGCTGTTTTGAGATCGAGCATGTCAACTTTGACGGAGATTGTCAAAGAGGAAAAGGGCATTAATGGCTAGAGGATTGAGGTTTGAAGCAATCGGGATGATTGAACAATGATCAAGTATGAACTTGAAAGGCGCTTTGGCAAATGTATGTCCTCAAATTACTGCTCTCATCTATTGATGATGTTCTATGCGAGGTTCCTCTTTTCTAAAACCAGACAACAGAGTAGTGGCCTCAACCGCCATTTTTGTATCTAGAAGGAGAAAGCAATATACTTTTATGGTATACTTTGCTTTCCATCTACGAACCAATTAAACCGCCACCAGAATTTTCGGAAATGAGGTCTGCCACCCAGTAAGAGTAAAGAGAAAAAAACTTTTGTACCTCCTAGAAACCAAAGAGAAGATATTTTCAGTGCTCGGTACCGTGGGCCCCTATTATCTCTTTTCCCGAAAAGAAGAAGGAAATACAAAGTGAGAATGAAGCAAACTCCCAAAAAGGACATGGTAGAACGATAGTCAAAAAACGTCCGCTGTTGATAGCAGGCATCGCTTCGCCCTTATGCACCAAAATGCTGCCAGCAAGATCCGGCATGAGGATCCCGGTACTGAAAACCGCATCGCAACCTCCCAAAATTCGTTCGTTCGTCAAGTCGTAAAAAAATCGTTGGCGCCAAAAAGTGGAATTGGAAATTATGGTAACAAGTAACAAATGCATGGAGGGGTCCAACTGGAGTCATGCTGCACTAGCGTCCAGGGGCCACCACCTTTGTCGAACTAATATTCGAATCATTCATTGTTGGAATCATTATGCAAATCGTTGGCATCGTAAGAATTATCAGAAGCAGCGACCAAGTCGCTCTCGGATGTGGCATCGCTGTCGTCCACTCCCTTTTCGGAGGGATCGCGCTTTTCAGGTGAGGGGTAGGCTTTATCGTCATTATATCGGATGAGACCTGGGTGGTTACCCGGTGGCATAGTGATACTCTCACTCCGGCGAGCTCGGGGACTCATACGGTGGCTATCGTTGGCATCACCATCGGCTCGGCTACCCCAGGAGGTCTAGGTGGATGTCAGCAGTGCACAACTAAAAGAAGATTTTAAGGCAACTCACGTGTCTGAGTGTAATCGCCGCATATAGCTTGATGATGCCATGCAAGTATCCGAATATAATAGATACAGGCAAGAAGATCATGTCGGATGGCTCCCGCATGAACAAGCCGACCAGTTTGACCCATTTAGTAATAGACATCCAAAGAAGCTGGGCAAGGACAGCATATAACTGGAGCTCAGAAGACCAATGTGCAGTGGCTTTGAAAGTCAAGTAGATGATGAGAGGATCGAAGGCGAAGGACAGAGAGGTAAAGGTGGCAATGTGCAAAGCATAAGTCGACCACGGCTGTTGTCTTTCTGGTTGTTAGTGAAAGTGGTAGTCTAGTCAATGTGTATTACTTACGTCCAGACATGTCTCTCCGTGATGAGACTGGTAAAGTTGCTTCTCCAATTACTACGAGCCCAGCGGGAACATTGGTAGAGGAATTTGACATTGTTCTCGAGGGTAGTCTCAATCTCGCACTCCTTGTTGTACTGAATCCAGGTCTTCCACTGGTTGGACACAAGCCACCGAGTGACAAAGTTGTCATCGTCAGCATTAAGCTGGAATTTGCCCCACCGCTCAGTCTTGAAGCCATCTAGGAAGAGCGGGCTCTGCAGTATCTCAGACCGGAAGGCACAGGTGCGCCCAGACATGCACGAAGTGCCACCATCCAGACCATGAGTAGCCGATATCTCAAAGTTGCGTCGCTCAATATAAGCAGCGCCCAGCCAGTTGTAAATACGTTCCATAACAGGGTAGCCAGACCGAATCCGCTGGACCCGCTGACATGGCCCCACACCACCAATCTTGGAATCCTCAAAGGGGGCCAGCAGCCAGGGGAGGATTGTACGAGGCCACGTGACATCGTCATCTGCCATGATAATCAGGGCGGTCTTCACCATTGGAATGGCCTCGCATACTTGAATTCGCTTGTTGGCAATGGGCACGTGAGACACTCGAATATTCGAAACCTCCAAAGTCTTGACAAATGCCCGAAGTCTCTGGTATTTGTCCGAGGTCGTGACCAATAGAAGCTCGTACGGTTGGCAGGCAAGGATGCTCTGAAGCGATTCCCTCAATTCTTCGAAATTGTTGTGGATGGTGGGGATGATGACAGTGATGTCTTTTGAGGTGTAGGATGGCTTCACAGGAATTGGAACCGTTCGATAGGTCCAGTGACTCCAGGTGTTGACAATAAAGCGAAAGTAGCGATGAAGCCTATTGCGTGGGGGTTAGCCTTTGTAACCAACAGATTTCGATACAAGAAGACACCGAAATTTCTCGATTCTCGAGAAAAGTTCCTGGTCAAAGTTGACTTACCAGAGAACCAGCCAAGTCCATTGCCATACGTCCAAAAGCTCGATGAAAGACATGCTGACTGAGTGGGCAGGACGTGAAGAGGTTTTTGAGGCTGTGATACTCGATGTTGGGTATCAAAGTTTTCAAAGTCAACCGGGTCTTGATTTTTATGGCTGATTTCAAAAGGACAGAAGTGCTCTTGCGGGACCTCGTCGAATGATATGAATACCTGAAAGAAGGAATTTCACTGCTTGCTTAAAGCTCAAAGTTGTGGATGCTTGTTTGTGTAGGTAGTCCCTAGTCATGTGATGACCGTTCGAAAGGTTCCAGTGGCACCGAGGCAGAAATGATTTCTTGTTTTGAAATCGCAATCTCGAGGCGAACGGCAAAGGGGCAATTTTCAGGACCGCCTAACTCGAGAGACAAGCTGATTGTGTTGCGACGTTGCCTGTGGTGGGAAGAGTTTCCGTCGACTTAGGAGGGTGCCGGCTACCAGCTTTTTGGAAGATTCTGCAGAAAAATCCGAATTGGGCGGGATTGGAGAGGAAGTGAGAGTCTTCACTGGATCCAGCCGTGAAAACGCGAGAATTCTTTGAAATGTAACGCGCTGCTGGTGTTCTGGTGGGAAATGCTGAAGCGGAGATGCGAGTGCAACGCAACAAAAAATGATAATGAGGATGCCGCCGGGTATCAATCAGACTGATAATGATAATTATAAACAACGAAGGACTGAGACAAAAGATCACCAAAAGACCGTCATCCCTATGTACTCGTAGTGCAATTGATAAATATACAAAGCCAGAAGAGCCCGTCATGTACACCTAGCACGAGTGTCGCCGAGATGTCATGACAGAAGCAGCAGCATGTCCAAAGGGTCCCCCGAGGACTATATAGGAACGATCAGCCACGATGCAGACGCAGACGGGGACCAACAATCGAGAAGCAGCAGTTAGCACCTAGGCAGCGGACGCGAACCCGATCAGTCATATTTTTAATGGTAGAAGGGTAGAGTAGCTGGACGTTAGTAGAAGGATAGTTCAGGGATCGAGATGGGGAGTGGATCAAGAGGAGAACTCAGGCGCTGGGATGGGGGAGAGAAAAGCGCGCGAGCAGAGCAGATGAAGTAAGTCAGTTGTTGATGTACGCTTGTCGGCGCCACTTTTTCCGGGTTTCGAACATCCAAGGCAAGACAGGACAAGGCAACATGGCCGGACACGGACAAGAACATGCCAAACATGGGGATCTGCTAGGAGGGGGAGGACTACGACTACACTACTATGAAAGGAGGAGAGGGGAGGCGAGGCGAGGCGAGGGGCAGTACTGTAGCAGAGAAGTTGCCTTGCTCTTGCCTGCCCTTCCTTCTCCCTGCATTTGATTTATCACAAGGACGGCTACAATAGAATCTGTCTGCTTCGCATATATCTTCCTCTGCTGTAATGTACAATGATACTAATACAGTCAGTATCTGTCTGTACAATACTGCTGCTCCTCGTCAGGACAGCCTGAATAGGTTCGACGGGAAAGCCATGGTGGAAGGCATGTCCAGGGTATTTTCACGACTTGGTTAATCGGGTCCTGCACACGGCCGCATTTGTACACCTTAGGAACGCCTTTGGACACCCTATAGTCCAGAATTTCGAGCCTTCTGCAGCGACCTCTTACTGGAAGGCTCAGAAGGGCGAGGCGCTTCGGTTGTTAGTTCTCCTTCGTAAAAGCCCGCCTTTAGTGTACGATGCCATGCAGCTGCCAAATAAGAGGCCGTGCTAGGATCGCAGGGAGGGGCCAGGAGCAGAGGAGAGGAGGATTGGGGGTCCGGTGTTGGTGGTTGGTGGCTTGCTTGGCTTGGGGACTTTCCTTCTTGCTACTGTAGGAGCTAAGGCTAGGGTTGGTCGCAATGAGGGGCAGTTCTTGTGGTTCTTGTGGCGCTTGATACAGTACGCAAGAGGGGGGTCGTTAGTACTGATCCATCACGAGTGGTGCTGAGCTGACCTCACCTGAGGATAGATACAATAAGTACTATTCAGACTAACTAGTAACTACAGTACTCCAGAGCAGAGCAGTGCTCTACTCAACCATGAATGGCCAGTCAATGGCCAGTCAAAGTAGCCTGTAAGCTCCCAGTCGGCAATAGGAAAATTTGTTCAAGCACGGGCTTGATCTCCCCAGCATTCTGCATTTTGCATTGCGCATTGCAGCCGTCGTACATGAGGTACTCGTACTCCAGGTGGGCAAGCTACCGTACTGTACAGTCTGTACTGCATATTATTTATATCCGCCTCGTGGATCGCCTTTGACTAATGTGCTCGCGGCGGCGCTATACCTCCATGCAGTGCACATCCTTCTTCCTGTACATGCATGTACATCTACATAGGTACGAACTTTGGTCTCTGAAGTACCTTGCCCTTAATTACGGGCATGAATAATTACATACACAGAAGGAGCAGCGAAGGAGGGAGGGGAGCTTCTCCACAGGCTTTCCAGCAGCAGGGTGACGCGATTAAATGCAGGCGCCATGCCATGCACGCGCTGTGACATGATATGCGAGGTACATACTCCGAGTACAGGCCGTGCTCTGGA
This sequence comes from Lachnellula occidentalis, assembly GCA_007821535.1. Classification (NCBI taxonomy): domain Eukaryota; kingdom Fungi; phylum Ascomycota; class Leotiomycetes; order Helotiales; family Lachnaceae; genus Lachnellula; species Lachnellula occidentalis. Next base: position 28,378 of record QGMI01000214.1, on the reverse strand, counting down.
GCTTTGGAGGCCTTTCTCGTGAAGACTTAGTGCTTGTCCTTGCGTAATAATTGACCCTGAAGTCAGCATGTCAATCCCTAGCTGGGCGGGGGCCCCGTTCTAGTATTAGACTAGGAATAGTACCTGGTGCTTGAATCCTACTGTAAATTTATAATAAGAACATATTTAGAAGCATTTCTCACGCTGCAGCCGCCTACAAAACTCTACCGCTATGCATATCTTTGCCTTCCTTTCCCTTTCCCGCGGCAGACTAGAACTAGGCCCGCAGGAAATTGGCGACTACTGGGCGGCCTTTCTCATCTGACTATAGCGCTAGACGTGGGAAACCTAGGGCAACACGATCAAACTGTGGAGAATCGTACGGAAAGCTCAGGGAGGAAGGAAATCTTCAGTATAGGAAATTGGGAAACCAGGAACACACCTTCGATACTTCGACATCGGCTCTTCTGTGGCCCGAAGTAGGCGCTCAAGCCGAACACGACAAGGTTCACTGTAGGGACGTTGATGGATGTAACCCTCTTCCACTTGCACTTGCACTTCCACCACCCACCCCCACCTGCGCTCCTGCTGCGACTGTTTGATATGGATTAGGCGGGATCATCCGTCTCCAGCATGTACTACTGTATGTTCCTTCCGAATCTTGGTTCGGGGATGCAAGAGTCTCTTCCCCTAATTAAAGACGTCTGGGGCCGCATGCCCCCATCCATGTATCCTGTACTGTACATGAACTGCGACCCCGAATCATTTATCCATCCCGGTTGGCACCAGGAGGCTGCGGAGGTAAAGGACAGGACAAGGACCCCTCACTTACTCAAATCTAACGCTGAGAAGACTGAGACAACCGCCAACCACATGTGAACTCGCGGCGATAGTCACTAAACGCTACTTGGTGGCGTATGTATGCTTATCTTGAACTGTATAGCTCAGGCCGTCCGTCTGCTTGGCGCGGAATCCGTGCTTCTTTTCTAAATACGGAATGTGTACATGCGACTTGTCCCTGGTACTACGAAGTATTTCAACATGCAAGCGCGGCTCCTGCTCCCAAGCGAATAACAATTTCGGCAGCCTCTCGCGGACCTTGAACCACTTTGAAACTTATAATCGCTTGTCACGCTTTACCCAGCAAGTAGTCAACCAGGCTATTCCTGCACCGTAGCATGCCCTTCCAAAGGTGGAGTAAAATATACCTGGTCCGTTCTCATTCTAAAACAACAAGCTCAGAATTCCCATGCCGGTACGGAGTATAACACAGCTTGCAAAAGACTCTGTGCGTCCGGTGCCATATAATAAGTCGTGCAGTAGCATCAAGTACCCAAGTACCTTTTCGCAAACTCTCACATACGCAAGTACTTTACCCACCTTAACGAACGATGGGATGACCCGGATGAGGCCATCTCACATAGCCTCAACGTAGATCAGCGTTAGGAGATAGTCCGCATAGTTTATCAGATGCTGCACTAAGAACCCCTCCTTGGCAGTATCGATAATGCTATAGAGCGGGATGCACGGTTGTATGCAAGTGATCGATATCAATTCAGACCATCGTGGATTAAACATGCTAGTAAACGCCCAGAGCATTTTATGATTAATGAGACTAGTATACGACCGTGGAGGGTATATTTTGACATTTCTGCTCTGAGTATCGATATTCAAGAAGATCAAAATTGTTCCATTTTTTGATCGATTTATCAGTTGCTTATTTCTCTGACCGGCAGGTGAAAATGAAGAGAAGCTTGAAAATTGCAAGGTTCCAGAACATGGAAGCAACGTGTTGGTAGGGAATCACTAGCTTGGGACCGCTGAATAATAAGGAAGGGTCAGACGTCTGCGGGAAAGCCTCGGTTGCTGAAATTATGGTATTTCGGTTATCATCTGAATATTATTCTTCTCCTCCGTCTAGCCTCGTAATCTACTACATCCCCAACTTCAACTTCTGTTTCAAGCTTTACGGCTTACCGGAAACCCAAACGGCTGGGACGGCTATGTATCCGTTCGGAGACAGACGGGCTGAAAGGGGAAGGAGTGAACATATTCCCCAGAAACGATACCGGCCCTAGATTCTTCCATTCCCTTGCCAATAGCGATTATTACAGCTTCAGGCAAAGCACCGAGAGTAAGGATTTCGTAGGATGGGCCGGCTTGGAGACGGAGGAAGATCTCCTGTCGAGTTGCAGGTGCTTCCATTTCTGGTTTCCAAGTCCTGTATGTCTTTGTCACTAATGCTTACTACACGGGAATATGTGCATTCGAAGAATCATATAAGGTCATGTCATTAAAAGAAGTTTCTTCCGAGCAAAGACGCACTCCCTAGGCAATCCGGAGAGGATCAGCAAGTGGCCGTACCCCCATTCTGTTCCTAGACAATACTGCGCCAAGCAGTTATATCTGAGTGGGTATACTCAGAAAACTATAGAACAAAGGCACGTTGGCATCATACCTTATACTTACGTACTTACTTTTTGCACCAATGACGGATTTCCGGCAGTCACCTCTATGGCAGTGATCACGGTCTGCTGAGCGATACCACCGCAGCATTGCTGATCATGATGCCTTTCCGCCAGAATGCATTAGACCAGCCTTGAGCTTGAGCTTGAGCTTGATGCCATCATGCCACACAGGCCGAGCAAGGTTCCCATGAGCTTCTGCCCTCTCACCCCACATAGAAGTCTTTTTAACCGTAAGTATGGGAATGGTATCATGTCGTGCCATCACCCTCCATCTTGAGGCCTGCAAGCCTAAAAGCCAAAAAGCGCCCATCACCCACTCATACACGAGTACGAGACCATACTGTACCTCCGTAAGCCTCATAACTTACGTCGACTTAACACCTGCACTTACTGCACTTTACTTTGCTTGATTTTGATCTTGAATCCATTGAACTGAACCCAATACCACTTTGAACTGGCTGGTTGTAACTCGTCTATTCGATAGGGATTTCCATCTACTCCGTATCTCCGGACTTACCGTATATAATGTTTCCGGATGAGGGGTTTGAGGAATTGAGGGGGCGGCCCGGATGTTTCGGCGGAGCTGAATCAGCAAGTCTAGAGCCATCGATCGAGGACTTATTCTCTCTATACGAAGTCCAGAACTCGTACTTACAATTCAATAGATTATACTCCTACCAGGACGAAGCTTTGATTTGGAATGCGATTTGGTGCAAATGGTGTTGCGAAATCAATGGTTGCACTGTCCCCATCTACTACTGCATCTGCGCCCTGCGTGCGGTATGGCATGCTGAGCTGAGATACTAAGGCTTATTGTTATTCTGGTCTCCTCCACGCAACGCAATCCTCACCTGAATCCTTTCTCGTCCCATCTGCATCCACCTCCACCTCCACCTCCACCTCACCTCCACATCCATATCCACATCTATATCCACATCCACTATCTCACCTGCCTCATCAATCCGTAACAAGCAACGGAATCCTCCTCACACCACCCATCCGCAACAAATCCACATCAGCAAGCAGCAGCCAGGCCTTCAATTCTCCTTCTCTCACATCCTCGCAGCTATTGTCGACTTTGATGCTATACCGTCTATTGTTTATCGCAGCCGTGGCCGATCACCCCGAGCTCGCTCTCGTCCCGCCTCGTGAAGTATGCCAAGTATATAAATAGCGGTGACCTCCGTTCGTGGTACGACCATGCCCAGCTACAATGGACAAACAACGTCCAAAACGCGCACAAAGGTTAAGCCAATACTGCGCAAGCTGACGCAAAGCGAGAAGAATTCCCTGGATCTCGACCGGCCCGCTGCAGAGCAAGATGGCTTTGGCTATGGAGGGGGCAGTGGTGGAGTTGGCGCTGGAGGCGGTGCTGGTGGTATCTATGAATATGGGCAGGCTTCCCGCTCATCCCACGATGTTGTTTCCTACCACACAGCAGCAGCACGAAGTAGGGGATACCACAACCGCTCCACCTCTGGCACGTCGCAATTCTCTACCGCAACTACAGGCAGTGGTCATCGTGCCGGGTCATTCGTGCATCCTTTCCAGCAGACGCCGCGTCCCTACACGCCGCCCCTCGGCGCCCCCTATCAGAATTCACTGCGCGAGGACGAGCCTCCTCACAGCCCACCATTGAATGAGGATGACGATCCACGACAGTACACAGTCCGCCGAGCCTCAGATAGGTCTACCTACCTAGCAGGATCAGCGTCTCCTACGACAACAACCATACCAACGTTGCGGATACAAACCAAACCCTCTACCTCACGTCTGGCTTTAGCTACATCCAATCCTAGTCTACACGATTCCAACCCAGACATCATCTCGCCTGTCGAAACCATGTCGCCGTCATCCCTGCGCGCATCAATGGATACGGGGTTCCGAATACGCAGCAGGAGTGAGGTTGATACTCGCGGCAGATCAGAGACAATACAAGAGGCTCGCCGGAAGTTCGAGGCCAGGGAACAGGCCAAGGAGGAGAAGGCGGCACGGGACGAGATACGACTATTGGAGAAGAGGAATCAGAGGGAGGCGCGCCAGCTGGAGAGAAGTCATCGTCGATCGTCCGCGAGCGAGCTGGGCACGCGAGCAAAACGCTCGAAATCCGATCTTGCGAAGAACAACGAAAAGACTGAGGGGTCATTTGCGCAGGACTACAATAACGTTCCCAGTCAGAATGCACCATTGTTTGCGGAGGCTGACGGCCCTGGTATTCCGCCGCAGAGAGGGCAGAAGAAGGAGAGCCCCAAGCATAAGACACACGGTGCGTGGACCAAGTTTATGATGTGGTTGCGGACACGTTTTCTACGGATGAAGCGATGAGGAGAGGACGGGAATAATTATTCCCTTGCAATTGGATCCATTTCCAAACCCCCTCGATCTGCCTACGTACGCTTGCCATGCGAAAGGAAGCCGCACCTTGAACTGGAGCCCTCTCATACTCTTCCCCTACAATACCCCTTCATATCCGAAGTACTCCACACACACCTTTACGTTCTACAGAAGACACTTCATATTCGGCGCAACACTAGGAGGGGTTTCACACAGATGACACCTCTGGGATTTTCAGATCCGGCGTATTTGACACAGCGTGGCGTTAGGTTTGGCTTTTGTTATGGTGCCAGGCGGGGTTTACTGCACCTTTGGATAGCGGGTTGGGGGCATTGTTGAGATTATCTTTTGTGAGCACTTGGGGATATGAAAGGTCCCAATTTCATATGGAGAAGATCTAGGGTAGAATGGGTATGGGATTTGAATGCGAATATCATGCATCTTGAGCTCCCCATTTCTCCTGAGCCTGTGATTTTGCTTTCAAAGGGTAGTTCCCCAGATGCGGAAACCCATGTCAAGATTGAAGCCCCCATTTCCCACGCATCTTCATTGTTTTTCCCTCCCTTTCGATATAGTCCTTGTACATCGTTTTGTTCTCTGGAAAGAAAGTTTCTAGCTCCAATCAATCTCGATCTTGTAAACTCTGCGCTCTTCCTCTAATCTGAAGCTTTGAGGCTTGTTTTCATTCTTCAACTATGTGTCCAAAACCTGTCACCACTATCCTTTCATAGCTCGTCCCTAAACATTCCCCCCTCCCGTTATATTTATGTTTTCAGACTTCCCTGCGTATTTTGCTTGAAGCTTCGCACAGGTCATTGGCGACAAGGCCGTTGAGAAGAACACCTTGGGTGATTGGTGGACTGAATGAACGATATCGTTGTGGACCACCAAAAGGATCCTTACAGAGCTATGTGATCCTCCTTCTACTTTGGACAGACCCAGATAAGACCCTCCCTTTTGGGGTTTGGAGCAGTTGGCATCTTGTAAATCTCTCTTTGCATGTGGCACCAATAGACCGGGGATCTCGACGTACACGTCCATTACCATGTCCTTCGCCGTCTTGGACAACTCTTGCTACGGCGATGTCTTCCATTCTGGCTCCGCCAACACTGAAGGCTTGGGGATGTAGACATTTGGAGAAGTCTAGGCATGTTGTAAGAATGATTATGGGTGGGTGGATATATCCGTGGGCCTTACAAGATCAAGACGGCCATAGACGAACACCTGATGAGCTTCGCCTCCCGGTACATGATGAGATCTTCACCGCGTACAAGGTCCGCTCGCCGCTGTTATGATCGGTTCATGCCTAAGGTGCTTTGCCCAAAAAGCCTGAATGCACGTCAACTCTTGAGTAGCACGCAACAGCAATGCGCAAGGTCTAGCATACCTCAAAGAGGCTGAGTAGTCTGGCATTCAGCATGAGACTCGGCCTGCTTTTCGCCCAGATTCCGTGACCCTTTCATCAGCTGCAGAAAAAGCCGGCTGTAGATCTTGCGCCCTGCTCCGAGCATCGTCACGTCTCCATGGCGGAGGCCAAATGTGCAGAGTGAGCTGGCTATCACGGTGAGTTTTATAGAATTATCATCACGGCTTAGCGCGAGCTATTGTGGTCCAGCTTGCCGTGGAGCAAATCGGAATTTCGATCGAACTAGGGTCGCCCTCTGGTAGAGAGACCACAGGAATGATCAAGACAACGGGTTTGAATCGTCGACAGATGAAGAGATTCGTAGCGAAACGACTCATGGATGACAGAGACTCGGCAGGGTACCAGATTCTGCTTAAGCCTACCACGGAGAGCCGTGCCAACTATAGTGTTGACGGATATAGTCTGGGATTTGTACCATGCACATTTGTGGCCAAGACTCTGGCATTGGGCGCAGATGGGACGGGAGGCTGATGACCGCAATAGCACACGTTTATTGAATCTTCTAGAAAACCATAATAAATGGTTCTCTGAAGACTAACTGCTTGTCTCCGCATCAAGCAAGTATGACATGTACAACGCTTGGACCTTCCCGGGTTTTCGACCATGATTACGCGGTGGATGTATGATGTATAATCTAGTTGATCGGGGATGAAAGGAAGCCTGAGGATTATACCAAGATTTTCCTACCGTTTTTAGTTGTTGCTTGTCTTCTTATTATGCTCTATCTATAGAAGAGTCAGCTCTCAGATACGACATAGGACTGCTTATAGCGGAACTTATGCGGATGCTCGATATCCTTTTTATATGTTTCACACTTCTTGTTCTGAGCGATGGAAAAAGCTCGCCGCATGCTGTAACATGAAATATAGCGAATCAGCAGAGGCTCAACAATGTGGATCGGGTGCCGGGTGGGGTTGTGAATCCTCGTCTTCGCAACACAGCAAATTGATAACGTTGATACTCTTACTTGAGCCTCAAGATGCCAGCCTCAGATAAGCGCGGAACTATAGAGGCCACGCACAGGCTGAAGGTCCGCGCCATCTTCGATACCCTAGCCAAGATTGAGACCAAGCATGGAATTATATACAGAGCCTATGCTCATCATCTAGCACGGGCGTGCTGGCATGGTAGTCGGATCATGCCCCGTCAGACATCGCCCGAGGCAGAGGGCATATTTGACTTCATTCTTGAGCTGCACTGAGGATATAGTGGGCGCTGGGACGGGTTTCGTGACCGCGAGCAACATAACGCAGGATGATCTCATGCGTGGCTCGGGTTTGCTGGCATGTTCCTGTCTAGTCTGGGCAGCCGCTTCGTGCGTACCCAAGGCAGCTTGTCATCTACTGTGCTATGGCCTGACTTTAATGATTCCACTTTGACAGGGTGATGGAGATCGCGAGGTCATCTTAAAAGTTTAGATACCCTTTGCAAGATGGCGAGTATATGCCCTGAGGCAAGCTCAAAGCTTCAAGTGATCCTTGAGACGATGCTGGCACCTGAAGCGGCTAATCTTGAGCATCCAGGTGATACGAGCCAGTTCAACTACTACCCTGGCAAGCAAAAGATCGCGAAGAAAGGTCGTGGCCATCACCAAGATGACGGAAGCCAGTAAAATTGCTCTGGAGAATACCTGCCTTCATAAAAGAACCGCCAACTGCAACGGCTCGGCGCCCGAAGACTTTGATGTATCCGAAATTCTTCAGGCATCTGTGGAGAAGGATATCATCCCCCAGCATCTCGAGGATGCCAGAATTGAACGCCAGCGTCAGACTAGAGTTTCCTATGTCATGGTTACCATTCCGAGGAAACGGCCAAGATTTGTGCTGAATCCACCGAAGCGAGCAAGCACGTTGCAAACAGCACAGAAAAACTTGCACGTTCCTAGCTCATCGAGACCTCTCTCACTGGGGACTACGAGGCTTTCCACTCCTCCCAAAAGACGTGGGTCAAAGACAAAGCTCCCCTTGTCGAATATTGCGTGTGTTCTTTTCTTTGGCTATCGCAACTTATATGGCATAAGGGCCGAGTGGCAAGCTTCAGCGGGTACGGTATCGCTGATGCTGAAGAGACAAGTAGAATGAGCCAGCTCGTCTAAGAGGCTGCATCGCTCATCTGCACACTGCCTTGGGCAGTACCTGGTAAGAACGGGGGCAAACGACCCTTCGAACCTAGCGAACTGGATGTATCCGATTTCGCAGTTATCCATAGTGAGTAGAGTCAATGTTCAGGCGGCAGAGGAGAGATATACTATCATAACGACGGCATAGTACTCACTTCTGTTTTAAGCACTGTTTGGGAAGCCACAAACACCCTCCACCACGATCAAAACGGAGGCCGTGGTTGGCAGGACGCAGGACGACGAGGATGGAAAAAGACACGGAGTCAAGAACATGGTTCATGGGAATCAAATGAACCTCAACAGTGATCAAGGTCGTCCATACTACTATATTCACCCTTCGGAGGTAGAGGCCTTCACCCCAGTCGCGGATGCATGCCGCTTCATCGGAACAGCCATACATGAGCTTATCGGCTATGGGACTGGGAAACTCCTAATCGAAACTGGCCCAGGCAAGTTCAACTTTGATCACAAAGACCGCCAATGAGTTCAGTCACAGGCAAGCACATACAGACTTGGAACAGGCCGGGAGAAACCTGGGTGGGTGTCTTTGGAAAGTCAGCGTCGACCGCTCCAATAACGAGTTCCATCTCAAACCATCCATCGCGCATGCTGTACAAGATCCACATTTGGCGCTCTACTGCTGCTATTGATGCATGCCGGCCTTACTACGATGCCTTGCGTGCCGTCGGTAGCGAGTACGAGATCTGGAGACAAATTGTTGTCTTGAACGCTCAACCAAAGTGGGAATTTGTACAGCCTAATACTTTTTGATATCGGATGGTACTCCGTACCGTTTGGGTTATAGATAGAGTACGGGGCGAGTAATTTGGGAACCACTTATTCTTTGTTTGAGCGGGATGTTTAGAAGGAATTCTCACCTATATAAAATCTCCTCTTCTTCCAATACGCTCTGAAACACGGAGGTGAAAATAGGAAAAGCGATTGAGCTTCAAGAAGTGGGCAGGAGATCGAGGCTGCGAATAGCCAAGAAGATACCATAGTTTATTATTCCTATTTAGCATTCATGGACTCTTTTAGAGGCTGAAAACGATTAAATTTAGTTCTTGGCGAGGCAGTGAGGGAGTGCGAGTAGAGAGAGAGTAAGGAAATAGTAAACTAGAGAGTAAAGAGATAGAGAGTATAGAAACGAGAAAAGGCGTAAGAGAATAAAGAAGCTTATCGAATCTGCTTGTCCCTATGTTTATATAATTTAATAGCTATGATAATGTAAGCTCCCTGCCCTAAGAATTAACTATAAATAGACCTCCAGAAATAGGAACCTTGCACCAGCATGAATCACATATAGGTAGCCGCATTACAATTATTTCTCCCAGCACCCATCTGGTGCATTACATACTCTTATCTAGGGGTCGCCATGGGTCCCCATGGGTCCAAGGTTAGGACCCGGACCCGACCTATAGGTCCTTATGATTATTGGACCCGACCTATAGGTTTTAGGACCCAACCTATAGGTCGGGTCGGGTACCTATAGGTCCTGCAGGGGGGGGGTATACCCCTACTATAAGCTTAATTAGGCCTAGTTTAGGGGTAATCCCTATCGTACTACTAGGCTCGGGGGTCTTTTACACGCCCTACGCCTACCTTCCTACCCCCCCCCCTACAAGACCTATAGGTCCCTATAGGCCCATAGGTCGGGTCTTGCAAAATAGGACCTGACCCATAGGTCCTTATAGATACTAGGACCCGACCCATGGGTCCCTATGGGTCGGGTACCCATGGGTCCATAGGTTTTGTGGTGACCCCTACTCTTATCAAGTTATCAACAAAACAAAGAATCAATCCCGAAAACCGTTTCACAGCGTTCACACCAGTTAAGCCAGATCCAAACCAATTATACTTAGAAGCCCGATGCACGTTCAAATAACTCACAGCTAATACGATTTTCCAAAGGCGAAGCAACACATACCATGGAAGTCCCCTTGACAGCACCATGGAATCTCCATATCAGCTCCTTAGATCTCGCCAAGCTCAGCGCCGGTTTTGAGGCTTTAGATATGAATCATCGATGGGAGATTCTTGCCCAAGATGCAGATGAGAACGGCAGCGGCAATATATGTATTCACATCAGTCGCAGCTGGACGGGGGAGAATCAATACATACTTATTGTGCAGCCAATGGCAAGTGAAGATGGTAGTGGTGGTGCGACGATCACGTCTGTTACGTGGGAGCAGAATAAGGGCGAGATTCGGGTTGGAGAAGAGCGGGGTAAGAAGGAAGTGGTGATTGTGTGTAGAATGGTGCTTGGGTGTGAGTTTGAGACGCTTCCGTTGTATGATAGGAATATTCTGTGGGCGCCGTGAATGAAGGGTATTTCGAGCGACATGGCAGGGCAGGTTTGGTGCTAAATTTATGGAAAGAAATCTTACTCATAAGGTAGCTTGCTTGCATAAGTATATGCTTAGGCTTGGAGGTGGTGGCTTGGTTTGGGGGGGTTGGGTGGATGTGATAGCATAGGTGTTATGCAGGCAGAGTGTCCAATCAGTCAGCGACTGATAAGTTACTTCTTCAGTTGAGCTCTTTAGCTTTAGTTAGTTAGTTGAAATAATATATATAATTAGTTAGTCAGTTGTAAAATAATCAATCAGTCGCTAATAAGTTAGACTATTAAAAATTCGTAATTTTGAAGTCTATTTTAGGGTAGAAATAAGGGTGATTTAGGCTTGATTAGGCTCGATTAGGCTATATTTAGCCTTACTTAGCCTAAAATCTAAGGTATAAATATAAAATTTCTTAACCTTTGCTTGATTATTATATCTTATATCTATATAACCTTATTAATTGCTCTATAATATAGCTCTATGTAATATATTACTATTTAATCTTAATAGTATACTATTAGAATTATTATCTATAGCTATTCCTAATACTTTTACGACTCTAATAGTACTATTACTAGCTGCAAGTACTAGTACTTTTCTAGCTTAAAGAGATATAATATAACAATCTGAACCTAGCTATAACTACTTCTATAATCCTTATAAGATGCTTCTAGTAGACTAGCTAGACGATTACTTTCTATATAAGCCTAGTAAGCTCCTATATAATAATCGAGAAGTATTATAAGATTAAATCCTAAAGTATCATATTCTAAATATCTCTATAAAGAAGCATTAGGTATAGCCTCTTAGCTACTCTTATATTAATAGTAAAAAGAAGTAGATCTAGGCCTATAATCTATATTATTATAATCCCTTAAAGCGTATTAAGACTTCTACTTTATAGCTAATACTCTTATTGGTATCATAGGTAATAGATGTTAGATCACTCGTACTATATAGTAAGACTAGTTATTGGTTCTAGTTGATATTGCTTAGTATTGATAATAGTCCTATATTGTAGAGGTTAAGTCTCTACACTACTGACTTAGTACCTACTAAGTCATATAACTACGAAGCAGTATATGGTGATCCTAATATCCTAATACTAGCAACTTCTCTTTTGTCGTTAGTATTGCCTTATTAGGATAGAGATCTATCGTTTTCTTCCTATGCTAGTATATAGTCCATTGTACCTCATATTGCCTATATAATATAGGTCTCGTGATAACATAAGGGAAAGACTTTATTACAAGGAAGTACGGCTTAAATAAATGTAAGAGAAAAATGTAGTCTAAAAGTGCGGTTTAGATATAGCTAAAGATCGAATTAGCTAATAAGAGCGCTAGGAAGGATCTAAGAAACTGATAAGCAACTAATAATAGTTAGATCCTTAGGTCGCTTAGAATCATATATCAAAATCGCTATAAAAGCTATTGTAGGAAGAGACTAATATAGTTAGCCCTAAGGCTCTATAGTTCCCCTATTTGCCTATCTCTTGACCTATCCTTCTACTCTTATAGTAAGCTTATTCTTATCGATTAGCTCCTCTAACGATCGATTTAGATTAGCCTTCGTTATTATATCTGCTAGATTATCCTTGCTATTAATCTAGTAGATCTCATATAGCTCTTATTCCTTATATAATTCCCGTAGACTTATAATATCAATTATTAGACGCTTCTCCTTAGTAGTACTAAGCTTAATGAAGCATTCATAGAGGGAGTAGGAGTCTATACAGACGATTATCTTAATTAAAGGCATTCCTAACTCCTCTATAATACGCTTCAACGTAGTACTAATCATGATTCCTATATCTATACTAGCTGTCATTCTATAGACCTCTAATATAAGACTACTTCTTGTGACTCTCTTACTCTTTATTAAGCTCTAATATACTACGTTTCCGCTAATAGTAAACTCGCCTAGCTCCTATATATCCTTATTAGCTAGCATAATAATAAATCCTAACTAGGAACTCAAATCTTTATTATTTACTAGGGATCTATTAATAAAGATAAAGAGTCTAGCTATTAGGAGATATAGGGGGATATAGTATAAACCTCTATCGAGATTATTCTTCTACTAATCGAGGTATTTATTAAGTACTACGATTTCTATCTTATTAGGGTCTTGATACTATACTACTACTAATAGATCGAAAGAGGCTTCTAGCTAGTAGATCGATGCGATATAAGCGCTATATACGTACTATTGTATATATGCCTACTTACTATCATTTGCCTTAGTATTAATAAGTTCTAGCTTTTTCTCCTACTTCTTCTAGCAAAGTATAAGGTCCTTCCCTTCGATTAATAAGATATAGCTATTAAAAATAAGAAGATTCTCTTCTATTAGCTTTTCCTTTAGCTTTGCCCTTAATTTAGCCTTAATAAGCTCGTTATCCTCTAGCTTAGCGAACTTCCTATTATAGAGGATTAAGGTATTATCTATCTACATTCCTACTATTACTACCCCTTAGCTATTCTAGGTAATTATAAAGCAAGGGTTATATATTAACGTCTATATTATAAGCTTCTCCTTATAATGCTTATAGTATGTCATATACTAGTAGGTTCCTGCTTCCGCAATTCTATATAGAGGTTTAATTACTACTATGATAGTCTCTTTAGGATAGAAGTATTAGAATTATAATAGTAAGTACGCTAAAATTATTCGTATTAGCTCTAAATCTAACTAAGTATATGCCTACGTGATGTCTTGCAGCTATAGATCGAATATATCATCTTTAATAAGCATTAATAAAGGGGTAATAGCTAGAATCACATGCTAGCTAGTATGCTAGATTGTTAGGGATTACGTTAATATAAACTCCTTCTCTCGATTACTATAGCCTACGATTATAAGTCTTAATTTCTTATAGGGTTTATCAGTCGCTTTTCCCTTAATCTTATTAATAAGTCGTACCTTGAAAATATATGTCTTCCTATGCTTCTAGAGGTCGTATACCTTAAAGCAGAAGATACCTTAGCTAAGTAATCCCTTAAATTCGGTTATTTGTAAGCCTTAGAATAGCTTCCTAGGAGTAGTAATAACTCCCTACTAGTACAACTTTAGTAATAGCTCAAGGTCGTCCTTCTTCTTCTATGTTATAAATACTATATTAACTTAGGTACCCTATTCAATTATAGTAATATAAACTACCTTATTATCTAGATTAGGGATAGTATAGTACTTGTTCTTTAAGCCTTTTAGGTAGCTATATTATTGCTTCTAGATAAGCATATTATACTATTATTAATATACTAGAAGTAGCTCTCTATCTTTATCTAAATCTAGGAGTATTATAGCGCTACTACCCTTAGCTACTACAGCTTTATCTACTTGCTAGATATCTAGATCGATCTCTCTATCTACTTTATTACTAGCCTTATTAGTCTGATACTCTCTAATAATAGTTGTATAGAAGCTTGTAAGTCTATTAAAGAGCTTGATAATATAAGTCTCTCCTTTAGTAGAGATAAGCTTGAATAGTCCTATCTATCCCTTGCCTTCTTAGAAGATATAAACCTCTAATTAGAGGGGAAGGGCTAAGGTACCTAAGGTATCTAGTCTATTACGTATATTAAGGGCATCCCTAACCTAGCGCTTAGCCTAAAGCTTTTGTACCTTACAGGTTGCCTTCCGAATTGCTTTAGCTTATAGTACGATATTAGGGGACATAGGAGAGTCTTCTACGAGTCGTAGGTAGGCCCTAAAGACGAGAAGAGTAGGCACTAGCCCGTTCGGGCCTACTAAATCGTTTACTAACTTTATAGCTATCTATAATATCTTTTCATTATCTAATATCTTTTGCAATTCGCTTTAAAGGATCTAGAATATGTGTCGAAAAGGGGTATAATATCTCTCGACCTTCCTGACTATATTATAGGCTTCTACTAGGACCTACTTGACTTGGATTCCTATTAATTTAGCGTGCTAGCAGAAATCTATAGCTATAAAGTTAGTACTAGTATTATGAATTAGGAGATCAGGTAGTCCCTAATATATATTAATCTAGTATAGCTTAATAGTATCCTATGTATATCGAGTAGATATATTAGCTAGGAATCTAGCTGCCTAGAAACCTATAGCTGAATCGACTACCTATAGTATAGGCTTTGAATCGATATAAAGGATATTAATAATAACCTTATAATTGAAGTATAGGTTGTCTTTTAGTAAGAACTTGAATCTCCTAGACGCCTTCTAATTTATCTAGTATTAATAATAGAACTTCGTAAGCTTGCGAATAGCTTTAGTATTAGGGTCATAGCTAGCTAGGTCTAGAATCTTCATTAATCGAGAGACCGAGGGGTACCTAAAACGATAGTAGATTTAGTATAACTAGGCCTCTATCAAGTGATAGTAAGCTACCGATTGCTCTAATTAGTCTAGGAGCATAAACGGATGCCCCTATTTACGTACTACTAGGATCATTCAATTACCTTAAATTAGTACATTCTCTAAGTTGTCTAACTTAACCCTCAATCGATCTATATCTATAATATAGAGTAGGAATAGGGTCCTAGTTAGGAGAATATAGAAGGTAATATCCCTAATAGGAGTAAGGACGATTATAAAGCCTTTAGAGATAGTTCTACCTTTACTAAATCGAATTGTATAATAGCCTACTAAGTTATTATTAATTTCAAGATCTAGGAATAGCTTTATCAATATAATAAACTAGGCCTTACTTGCTATAGATACTCCTGCTACCCTACTATCTAGTATAATCCCCTAGAAGCAATCCTTTAAGTAGTAGTCCTTAAAGGTAAATACTTCTAATTAAAATAGTATCTAAGGAGGTATTTCGCTAAGCGAATCGCCTATTGCAATAGGCGTTTCGATAGGCGTTTCGGTAGGCAATTCAGTAGGCGATTTAGAAGGCAATTTAGAAGGCGATTTAGATAATATAAGCGTTTAAAGCAATTCTTGAAGTAATAAGTAAGATGAGACTATCCTAGGTTACTTCTTAGTACGGAAAATATCGACTTTTATAAAAGCATATAAGGTTAATTGATCTACTAGGATAGAGATTATCTTTAGACTATTTACTTCGCCGAAATCTATAAAGAAATACTTATTATTACCTTTATCATTATCGTTATCGCTATTATTATCATTATTACTATAGTTGCCATTATAGTCTACTACCTATTATATGCTAAAGCGCTCCTTAGTAGTATCTAATTTGAAGCTATTAAGGCCTTCATATTCTGCCAAAAAGCTATTATACTTTACGGTTATAGGATTTAGATTATAGGACTTTTCTTTGAACTTTGTATATATCTCTACTTTCTCTTCTTTAGAGTGTTTTATAGACTAGCAGCTATCCTTTTAATAAATATAGTACTTCTTTAGCTATAATAATATTTGAGATAGTCTTCTAGTACTCTAAATATTAGAGCAACCTTGATAGCTACTACTTCTATATGATCTACTACAATTGCTATTACTAAACGTTTGATCTATATAGTACTAGTCGAATTTGCTACTACCGATTCTTCATTACTAGCGCTTCTTTTCTACTTGACTCTATGAAGTTATTAATACTATTACAGATATTATAGTACCTCGCAATTAAGCATAAATGCCTTAGTAAGTTGTAGAAGGTAAGAAGGTATATTGCCTATATTCCTAGCAAGTTCTATATATAGTAATAACCTTATCCTTGAGATTATTAGTACCTTAGTAGTTTATAGGTAGGCCCTTCTAGCATCTAGCTAATCTCGTGAAGAGAATTTAAAGGTATTCTAATATATCTTTCCTATTATTCTTTAGCTCGAGACTAATTATCTCTAGCGTAGTTGTATTCTATTCCTTTAAGTAGTACTACTAATTCTCCTTCATCTCAAATTCTACTCTTATACACGTAATTATTAACATAAAGTTTAGGCTCTTGCTTATAAGGAACTTGTAAAAGAAGTTAGAAGCTTTATCCTTTAGTATTATAGGGAAAGCATAATAATAGAGATACTAGGAGAAGTTAGCATTTCTATAGTTCTTAAAGAAGATCTTAAGCTTTAGGCTAATTAAATCATATAGCGTGCTACTATAGTACTACTTCTTGTCTTAATATAGCTTACTTAGATTGATAAGCTACTTTATGATAATCTCTTTATTAACTGCTAATCCTATAAGGCTATTATCAATCGATAGCTCTAATTAGCTATTAGGGTTATTAGAATTCTTCCTTTTTCCTTTATACTTATTATTTCCCTAACCGTTATTATTACTCTTATCTCTATAAGACGAGCTTAAATCGTAGTATTATCTTAACTACTAGTACTAAGAATACTAGTAGTCTATTTGCTCTTTTTGCTCTCTTCTTATCTACTCTAGGTCGTATAATAGAGGTTGATTCTTAAAGATTAGATTAGTATTACTTGAGCGTTCCTTTATCTTTTTAAACTCTTTAAAATGCTAGGCCTCCTCTTACTCCCTCCTTTATATCTCGATCTTTTCTTACCTCTAGTACTCCTTCTTATTATCTCTATAGGTCTACTTCTACTCTTCTAAAAGCTCTCCTCTATTAAGTCTATATGTAGTATTTAGTATAGTCTTAGATAGCCCGCTAGGTTCCTCTATAATTGTCTTTTCTACTAGTCTTTATTATCTCCCTTGCCCTAGGTCTTTGAGCATTCTAATACTTAAAGTATAGTAGCCTTTGCCCTTATCTAGAGGAGGAGGTTATCGATATAGTAGAGGTTAGACTGAGCCTACTCGTGAGCCTACTTGTAAGGAGTAGGGCGAGCTACCTTAATTTGATAAAGTTGTAAAGAGGAAAAGCTCATTAAATCTAAGGTTTAATTATAAGTAGAACTACGTATTCTTGCTTATTTGAAACTTGATCTCTTTATTAGTCTATTTGTATCTTACCTTCTCTAAGAGAGTTACTATAACCTATAGCATAATAGGCCTTAGATCCTAGTCTTCTTGAGTATAGAAGACGCCTTACTAGTATAGGGTATCCCTTAAAGCGCGTATAGTTATAAGGTTATAGTATATAAAGTCTTTTATAGTCTATCCCGAAAAATTAGCTTGAAAAGTGCCTTAAAGCTAGTCGTCCTTGATCTTCCTCATTTAGTAATTAGTAATATTAAAGGAGTAGATTCTATTAAGATCTAGGAAGTAGAAGTTGCTAAGTAGTATATTAATTATCTATCCCTAAGTATTCGGATTAATATATCTAAAGGACAATTGTAGTATCTCAAGTAGGCAATATCGTGGGTTCTCAGGCGCTAGTAATAGCTCTAAAAACGTCGATTTAGGGGCTATATCCTACTACTCTAGCTAGGAAGACTTAGGTAAATTAGCCTGCTCTCCCTCTTCTCCTTCTAGATCGCTATCTTGAACTATTATCATATAGTATTATGTTCTCTAAGAGTATTTTTAGACCTTGAAGTAGTGAATTTAAGGAGGGTAATTCAAAGGTTTTTAGAGTAAAATAAAGGTGAAAATCGTCTTAATCGTGATAATTCTTTAATATAATACTTCCTAATAAGGCGCTCCTTTAGGCTATAATGACCTCTAGTACTCATAAAGCTTCAATTATTCTACATGATAGACGTAGATACCTTTAGGCTATAATGACCTCCGGCGTCCTGAACCGACTAAACAGTCCTTTTTATAGCTCTCCTTCAGGCTATAATAACCTCTAGAAAACTATAAATCGGTCTATAATTACTCCTTTAGGCCGTAATGACCTCTAGGAATCGTAGATTTATTATTAAAGGTTCTTAGTATAAAATAAGATACTTTAGGCCGTAATAACCTCTACGTCTAATTCTACTTCTTCTAGTTCGAAACCTTGCTACTCTATAGCATCTCCTATAAGATTACTACTAATTAGTATTAGTATCATAGGTAATAGATATTAGATCACTCGTACTATATAGTAAGACTAGTTATTAGTTCTAGTTGATATTGCTTAGTATTAATAATAGTCCTACATTATAGAGGTTAAGTCTCTATACTACTGACTTAGTACCCGCTAAGTCACATGACTGTAAAGCAGCATATAGTGATCCCAATATCCTAACAACTCTTATAAATATTAAAAACTACTTTCTTAAAATATACTTTCTTAATTAAAGAGGAGATATATTTTAAATTAAACGGCTTTAAATAGGAGAATAAGTATCTAGAACTATTAATTATAGCTATAATAAGATTATACCTTTCTGCTAATTAGAGTTTAAGAATGTAATATTTAAATAGATTATTATAAATAGTATTAGATATCATAAAGCTATTTCTAAATGCTTATAATATATAAGGTATTAACTAGTAGGCAAGATTACTAAGCAAGAAGTAGTTTAAATGATAGACTAATCTCTAGCCTTTATAGAGCTAGAGGAGAGCTATATTTATATTAATAGTAGCTATACTAATTCTATATAAGGCTATAAAGGTTCCTCTAGTTATAGCTTAAGCCTAAGGCTAAAGGCTAAGGATTAGACTATACTTAGGTTATAATTAGACTACTTTTATATGTTATATTAATCCCTTCCTAATAGGTAGGTAGTATATATAGTATCTATATTATAAATATTCCCCTCTTATAAGATACTATCTTAGTATCTATTTTATATAGTATTTATTAAAGCAAATATAGTTAGTTGTTTTGCTTTATATATATAAGCACGTTCCTAAGTCCTAGGTAGGGCTAAATAGGTACTTTCTATTTAGTAGGTTTTATATAAATAGAGTATAAAAATAGTTATTAAACCTACTCTTAGTATAGATCTTTTATATATAGCTAGAGATATATTTATCTAGTCTCTAGATAGGTATATTTAACTTCTAATAGCCTGCTTTAATGATTTCTTATTCTATTATATTAATATTAAAGAGATACTATATATATATAAAAGATTTTTCTTTAGTAGGCCGTTTCAGTCTACTTATATAGTACTTAGCAGGTAAATAAGGTTATATCTAGAGGTATTTTAGGCTTCTTATTAGTCGATTCTAATTTAAGCAAGTCTAGTAATTATACTATTAGTCGTTCCTCTTACTAGGTATATTAAGGACCTAATTCCTTTCTTTAGAAAAGGTTTTTTATTAACTTATTACCTACTTCTATTTTCTTTAACTTTAATCTTTAACTTTAATTCTTATAATTATACTTTAGATCTTTATTTACTTAGATCTTTTTTTAACCTTTCTTTAATTTCGTTTCCTTATTTATTATATCTAATATCTTTATTAAGAGAGTGCCTACGCCTAGTATTTAGCTTGCTTCTATAAGTAATAAAAACTAGCTTAAAGTTAGTTACTATTATAAGTATATAAAGAGTCTATTTTTAAATCCGTCCTTTATTTGTATTATTCTTTTAGATAGTAATAAATGCAAGTCTTATAAGAGCGAGTCTTATGAAAAGGTATATCATTTAGTTCTAATTTACTCTTATATTTATACTAACTTAGGTACCTTTTTTTAGATTCCTTAGGTTTTCTTAAGGCTTATTATAGATCTAGAGAAGCTTGTAGGTTTAGCTACACCGGCTCTAGTTTAGGCTAAAGTAGATAGCTTGTTTAATCTAGATGTTTTTAAGGTAAAGTATAAGGTTTTAAACTACTTATAGTAGTTTAAGTACTATAATGCAATAGCTATTAATAATAAGGTTAAGGCTAAGATTAAGATTAATATAGATAATATTAACTAGAAGGATACTCTAGTAGTAAGTTTACCTCTTATATCTTAATTTCTTCTATTATTAATCTAAGCCTAGTAATATTAAGATTTATATATTAGCTATATCAACTTTATATAGTCTTTAAGAGCCTATTTTCAGGCTAAGAAGGAGAATAAGAATGTATCTACTTATAAGCAGATAATATACTAGCTTATAACTAGCTTGATTAGTAAGATTCGGCTTCTATAAGAAGTCTAGGCGGCTACTATAAGTTCTATACTTACTTGCCTCTCTTCTAGCCCTTATTCTAACCTAATAGTCTTTATAGTTTAGTATTTATATAACTCTTAGTATAGCGATCCCTAAATCTATAACTTATTAGTTTTTAGGTCCTACTTAAATAGATTAGGTTGAGATATTTAAGAGGTCTAGTTTTAGTTAGAGTCTAGTAGTATATACTTATTTTAGATATACCTAGCATTAAGCCTTACTTTATACTTTATGCTTTTTATAAAATAAATTCTCTTTACCTTATTTTTTATTTTATATAACCTAATTAGTTTATATTTAGGTATCTTTTAGACTTTATATAGGTTTTTCTAGAATATCTAGTTCTTTTCTTAAAGTATTTTCTATAACCTTCTCTTATTAAAGGTAAGATCCTCTTTCTAACTACTATAGGTTCTAAAGAAGGGCCTATAACCTATTCTTATTAAAGGAAAGATTATTTCCTAGCTATTATAGATTACTATTTATAGGTTCTACAAGATGGTTTACTTGCTTATTTTAGCTTATTAGAAGTATTATAAGGCCTTCTTTAGTCTCCTTTCCTTCTATTGCTTCCTAGGTCTCCTAGGCTTCCTCTTTAAGCTTTTTAGAAATAGGCTTCTTATATGTTTCTTATATCCTTAATCTATAAGGTTATAATTCTTATTATATATATTAAAGGTCTCTTTTACATTCTCTAGATTTAAGTATACTAGTAGCTATATATTATAATCTTCTAGCTAGTCATACTACTTAATCAGGTATTTTTATATCCTATTTTAGCCCTTTCTATCCTTATAGTTAAGGATCTTTTCTACTTCCTATTCTTAGTTTTTATCTTTATCTAATAGTTTTAGGAATTATCCTAAAAGATAGTTAAATAGGTCTTTATCCTTTTTTAAGATATATTCTTTTAAGAGTAAGATATAGAAAGTTAGATATAGTTACTTATATAAACTTAAAAGTTCTAGTTTATAGGTTCTATTTCTAATAGTATCTAGGACTTAGAATAGCTTAATTCTTTTTAGTACTATTTTATTTAAGACTTTTAATTTAATATTCTTTATAGAAAGCATTACTTATAATCTTTTTATAAAATGTTTATCAAGTCTATACTTATTATAGTACTTTTTATAGGCTATTTAGGCTCTATCTTACAACTTAGATAATTTCTTACGTTTTTAATACATTTTATATACACGTTTTTATATAGCTAGTACCTTCCCCTAAAGCCTAGCCTTAGGGTTTTATAGGAGCTTTAGATTATATCTATAGTATATATTAAATAGTATATCTTTTAGTACTTAGTACTTAGAATTATTATATATGAATTCTATAAAGGATAGCTTTTATACCTAACTTAGAAGGTTCTCTATATAGTATGCCCTTAAGTAATACTCTATTACTTGATTTTAGTATTCTATTTAACTATCTGATTATAGATAGAAAGTAGTTATTAAGTACTACTTATAGTATAAGTAGAAATAAAATGCAGACTAAAATCTACTAGTAAAGATACTTCCCCTATTAGATACTATGCCTTTAGAGACTCTAAAGGAGCTAAATATGTCTTTCTATAAAAGTCTTACTAATTCTAGCAAGTCGACTTTCTTATTATAGGCTATATACTTTAAAATCTTTATATACCTATTAATGATAATAAGAATTATATTATATTTCTCTTTACTATTTTCTCTTAGGATAGATAGTAGTCCTATAATAAAATCTATTATAATTTCTTACTATAGTTATTTAAGCTATAGTAAGCTCTAAAGAAGGCTATATAGAGTATACCTTTTCGTTTTTATCTTTTGGCAAATTAGAATATAAGGTATTAACTAGTAGGCAAGATTATTAAGTAAGAAGTAGTTTAAATAATAGACTAATCTCTAGCCTTTATAGAGCTAGAGGAGAGCTGTATTTATATTAATAGTAGCTATACTAATTCTATATAAGGCTATAAGGGTTCTTTTAGTTATAGCTTAAGCCTAAGGCTAAAGGCTAAGGATTAGACTATATTTAGGTCGTAATTAGACTACTTTCATATATTATATTAATCCCTTCCTAATAGGTAGGTAGTATGTATAGTATCTATATCATATAATAGTACTTCTAAATTGCGAATACTAAAGTATTAAAGGCTTTTACTATCTCTTTAACTATAATTAGTAGTTGGATTAATAATATATTTGACTACTTTAAGCTAGATATTATTATAGAGATTCATAGTACTAAATCCTAGATCTTGATCTTTTTTAATAGCTAGGAATCTAAGTATAAGAAGATTAGTATTATTAGTATTATTATACACTTTATTAATAATAAATATCAGATAGTAATACGTCTAATTGGTCTCCTAGAGCTTCCTAATTATAGGAAAGTAGATACTAGTAAGTATCGCTTTTTTTTATAATTTTACTATTAATAATATATAGATTAATATACTATCATTCTTCTTCTTTTATAACGATTTAGTATTATCTCTTTAAATCTTAACTACTTTATACTTGATAATACTTTTAGCTAAGATACTTTAATATTTAATAAAGATTTCAAAAAAGTAGGCCTAAGAGAATATTAGAAGCTATAGTAATAGCGAGGTAAAGTTGGTAAGATATATAATTTAGTAGTATATATAATAGTATCTAGAAAGTATATAGAGCTCTTTATAGAGCTATAAAAGGCTCTTAATAATAGTATTACTAGTAGGAAGATATAGAAGCTTATTCTAGATAGAAGCATATACTAGAATACTATCTACTTAATGATTTACTATATAATTAAGTTAAAGCTAGCTTTAATTGAGTATATTAAGCAGCTTAGTATCTTTAAAAAAGAGTATGATTATAAGGTTGCTATTAATAACTATTTAAGCTTAAAGGAATAGGATATATTATAGATAATCTAAGACTAATTAGAACTTCTCTTTTAACTTACTAAAGACCTAGAAGGTAATACTAATAGGTAGGAAGCTATTAAAAAGGTATTATATAGCTTAATATAGAAGGTTTTGCCTATTCTCGATTATATCTTAGAATACTTTAAAGTACTCGAAATTCGGGCTAAAGCTAGTATATTTAACTACTATCTAGATATCTAAAGCTTGATCATACTAGTATAGAATAAGGTAAAGATATACTATAAAAAGACTAATACTTTAGTAGTATAGGTAGTATTAATAGTATTATATTTATAATAGAAATATAGCTACTTTAAGGATAATTAAAATAGAGTAGATACTAAAAAGGCAACCTAAAGCTTCTAGAAGCTTTAGGAGAATGACTATAAAACTAAGCCTTTTCTAAGTTGCTAATTACAAGCTCCTAAACCTTTTTCTTCTATCTCCTACCTTAAATCTATACTTAATACTAAGGTACTAGCTTTAATTATTACTTAGATCGAGATCCTAATATATCGTAAGGACTAGCTAGCTCTATACCTTAAAGAGAGCCTGATAGGGTTAAGTCTAATAGAATACTAGAAAGTATATAAGATTGTATAGCCTTAGCTAGTATAAATAGTATTCGATTTTCTTATAATACTTATAATATTATCTAAATACAAGTACGTTTTTAGCTTCTATAATAAGATCATAATAGTAGAGAATACTAGATTGAGTAGGAAGATACTATAATACTCTAAATACTTTAAGAATTAGTAGTATAAAGGAGTAATTAATATAGAAATAGTATATAGTACTATACTTCTAGTAAAAGACAATTAGATTAAAGGTCGATTCTGCTAGACCGATTTGATACTCTAAATTAATAAATAGCTTGATTTAGTATCGTAGAAATGTACTTTAAGTATATAGAAGAGATAGTAAAAGTCTATAGTAGTTATATAATAAGTTGCTATACAAATTTAGTAAGTAGTTATTATATCTTTCTATTAGATATCTACTAATTGCTCTTATAGTTCTTAAAGCATCTTACTTAAAAAGGCAGGAAGGTAAATCTATATTCTTTTTGATATATATATTATTACTAGCTATGCCTAATTTAGGTAGAAGTAGATATATATAGTACCTCTAGTTGGTTAGTTATATTACTATTAATAGAATCTACTAATTAGCAACTATTTAGTTCTTTAGTATTAGTTAGTTAGTTGATATACTATACTTTAGTTAGTTAGTTAGAAGGTGTCTCTTAACTGATAACTGACTGACTGACTGATTGGATACTTTGTATGCAGGATATAGGTAAGAGTGACTTTGCTATTTGCAAAGGAAGTAGGCGAGAAAAAGACGATGTTAAGGGGGGAGAGAGAAAGAGATAAATGAGGAGTGGAGGTTTGGTTATTATTAGCGTAATGTGATGCAGATACTTCGGACTACTTGTGACTGGAACAAAGGTGATATTGCCACTCGATCGATATATATGACTTTGGTTGTTTGAAGGGATACTTCGTATGAAGTCGGTGTACGAAAGACTAGTGCGATCTCTGTCGAATCCTTCAGGGGTATCAAATAAGAAGAAATCCAACAAATACAGCTTACGCTAGCTAGAAATCATTCCAAAATCACAAGCTGGCCGTTCTCCACCTCCCTAAACCTTAGGTCGGCGAGACTATCGAACTCCGTCCCTTTCATACTACCTCTTCCGTCGGCCTCTCTCTCAACCTTTTCTCTCTCAATAGCCTCTGGCAGTGAAAACATCTTCCTATTCAAGAACCAGCTCACTATCCCACCACCAGTCTTGACCTCATCATGCGTCCCAATCCAATACCTCGCCCGCAGCAACCTCTGAACCTTCAACCCATTATGCGCCCCCATATTAAGCTGTGCTCCCAGCTGGATATCCTGCAAACCATGCAACAATGCCAGCGTCCGAAGTTTCGGCTCCGCTGCCGCAACAGGAGCCACATCGTCCGGTGATATCCCATGCGGGGTATAGATCACAGCTTCGCCCTCCACACCACCACTTGAAAATGCAATCATGACCGCT
This sequence comes from Lachnellula occidentalis, assembly GCA_007821535.1. NCBI lineage: Eukaryota > Fungi > Ascomycota > Leotiomycetes > Helotiales > Lachnaceae > Lachnellula > Lachnellula occidentalis. Next base: position 2,859 of record QGMI01000214.1, on the reverse strand, counting down.
GAATGATAATACAACATATCGGCCCCAGCATACGCGACCCTTGAAATGCCCAACCACTCTGGCAATGGGCTAATTGATGACTTCCGCCAGTCTCCCTCAAAGCGGGGTATCTCCAACACTGTATCAAAACGCTTCCAGCCTCTTATTATATCGGCAGCTTTCGTGCTCGCGAAGATGGGTACCTGAGGCGGTATCTCCATTAATGTGTCTTTGTGCATATGATCCGTGAACTCATGGCTCACAACCACTGCATCGATATAGTTCCCATTCTTATTCGGCGCATGAGGATCTTGCTTTGGGGATAGCAGCTCTCCATCGACAAGCCCGGGCGGATCCTCTGCAGCTACTGCCTCAATGGATCGTATGATGCTCTCTACGTCTTCGATGGACTGGCATGCGCTGGGCGTGGCGTGCCATTGTTGGCTGAAGAATCTCGCGACATCTGATTGTCCGCCGCGCAGCCAGGGGTCGATGAGGACGTGGTAATAGAGGTGTATGCTTGTGGGTTCGGAGGAAGGTATTGGGAGTGACAGCAGCCAGGTTGTGTCGGCATTGAGATGGGCGAGGAGGGGTCGGCGAGTAGGAGTGCCTACGTGTGGTTTGGATTGAGGTTGAGGAGTTGATTCGTTTTCTTTTGTAGCTGTAGGGGCCATTGTTGTTATGCAATATCAAGGGACCGAGGGGTGGAAGTAGGAGGCCATTGTTGGAGGGTAGGGTTGGATTGAGGGGCAATGAATGTTGTGGTGGGTGAGGAGGTGACGTCCGTGGCGGCGCGGAGCGCGGGTGCGGGAACTTGGCCATATAGACTCCGGGGTTGTGAAACATTCTCTCACCTTCACTTACTTCACTTCATTTGCAACCTCCGAAAGCTGAAGTATATTCATATTTTATTGAAGCTCTTTTTCAGATGATTAAGAAGCATCACTGACTATCAAAGATGAGATTACTCCCAAAACCTTCCTGTAGCTCCAGTCAGAGATTCACCGCTTATCACGCTTTGTCATACTTCGAGTTCTATATAGCAAGGAGAGGAGTTGAGTCTGGATTCCGCAGGGACTATACAGCAAGTGCTTCTCGGCCTAGGTTATTCCTTTTTATAACTAGTTTTTCTTACTCTGCCTGACAAGGCTTACACATGCCTTCAGCTTATTAGCTGCAAGTACGATAGGGGGTGGTTCGGCAATCCATAGAGGGTTAGCATTTGCGCCTGCTATCATGACGACCATCGTTGCATGGGCGAGTTATTAGTCGTATCTTTTTCTGTTCGGCTTTCGGTCTTAATACCGTTTCTGGTCTTCTTGTTCGGACCCGAAGCGAGGCCTTATATATGTAGAGGCACCTCCAGTCTTATTGAGTTTTCAAATCTGATATCTTTAATCACTTTTGTACAAATCGATTTCTCTCGATATGGTAGCTTCAATCCTCCTTCAAGGCGGAACAGTCTTAACTCATGATGAACACGATCACGTGCATGCTGCCAAAGCAGATCTCTTAATTGAAGGAAATATTATCAAGAAGATCGAATCCGGCATAAGTCCTTCTCCGGGGACTCAGGTTGTCGATTGTACCGACAAGATTATCTCTCCCGGCTTCATAGATACACATCACCACGTTTGGCAGACCTTACTCAAGGGACGTCATGCGAATCATACGTTGCTCGAATACTTTGGTCCTGGTGAGCAACACTGTTGATATCGAGAACAGTAGTTTGATTGGCCTCTAGGGAACTTTGCCGCTTCTGTGCACAGCCCGACAGATGTATTTTGGGGAGAGCTGGGCGGTGCTTTAGAGTGCCTGGATGTAGGAACTACAACCGTGGTTGATCATGCATCTGTCAATATCTCCGCCGAGCATAGTAAGCAAGGCATGCGTTCAAGAAGATAATTACTCACCTTTCTCTCCCAGGCAAAGCAGCAATCGCCGCAACGGTGTCTTCGGGCATCAGGTCGATCTTCGGATACTGCCCCATCGCCCCTGTTGAGAATTGGAAACCTTTTACCCTAGGCCAAAGCTTGCTCGCCGAATGGGTCATGGAGACGCTCGAAGAGCTTGGCTCGAGATCTCCATTCGGAAACGGCCGAGTACAGCTCGGGCTTGCATTCGACGGTACTTACCTTCCCAAGGAAGTTCTCGTCAAGCTCTTCTCGAAAGCAAAAGCAGCTGGCGTCAAAATAATCACAACGCATTACGTCCGCGCCGCAGTTCCTTGTAAGTTACGATATCCGCTCAAAAAACACCAACCGGCATACTGATCAGCTTAAGCACAATTGAAAGCAATCGAGACTCTTCATTCCCACGGCCTTCTCGATTCATCGATTCTCTTTTCCCATGGCTCTAACATGGATCCCGACGAAGCAGCCTTGCTTCTAAAAGCCAACAGCCACGTATCGGTCACCCCATCCACGGAGCTGCAAATGAGCCACGGCGAGCCAGTCGCGTTCCAGTCAAAACTAGGCATCCAGTCCCACTGCTCGCTAGGCATAGATTGCCACTCCAACAACACAGCTTCCATCCCCGGCGAAATGCGGCTCCTGCTACAGAGCGCTCGCGGTATTTACAACCAGCCATTTCTGAACCAGGGCAAGGTACCCGCGAAGGTGTTCAAGACCGTCGAAGAGGCCTTCAACCTCGGCACGATTAACGGCGCGAGGGCAATTGGCATGGAAGGTAGGATCGGCTCGCTTGCTGTTGGCAAACTGGCTGATATTGTTGTCTTTGACGCGAGCTCCCCGAGTATGGTCTGTGGCGCGCAGCACGACCCTGTTGCGGCCGTGGTGCTGCACAGTAGTCCGGGAGATATCGAGATGGTGGTTGTGGATGGCGTGGTGCGGAAGCAGGGTAGGAGGTTGAGGGCTGTTG
>QGMI01000213.1:0-46940 GCA_007821535.1 Lachnellula occidentalis | reverse complement strand
AAAAGAGAAAAGTAGAATTAGTAGTCTATCTAATCTATTAATTGTATACTATTATTAAATAATATAATCTAGAATCTAAGAGATTTTGATAGGAAGGAAAAAAGTTATAATTCTTTTCTCAAAAAATTCATAAGGCTACTTACTAAGTAGTAGCTACTTAGTATCGATAATACTATCCTTATTTCCTACTTTGAATAGCGCGAAGTAGTCGGAATATAAGGTTTTAGCTAGTATAATAAAGCTCGCCAAATTTTCTTTATTAGCTTGAATTAGTAGAATATTAATAGTATCCTTTTTATTAGAAGCTAAGTTTCGAGAATGTTTCTATAAGATTATATATATAGACTTGAATGATAGTATATAGTAGAAAATGACCCTAAGTAAGGTATCTACGGCCGAGAGTAGACTAAGATAGTCTTATAAGTAAGTAAAGTCTTTAGTATTAACTATATATAAAGCCTAGATCCGTAAAGTAGTAATAATAGAGACTCTATCTATTATTAATATATATACAAGTAAGAGTATTGATTATACTCTACTTATAAGATACTAATAGATAGTATTACTAATATATATAACTTCTATATCCAGCTTAATTCAAGCTTCTATTAGTAGTAAAAGTATTACTAAGATACTAGAATCGAGAAGAAGACCTAATAGCTTAAGTATAAGGTAAGATATATTCTAGTTTCTATTAGAATATCAACTAGTCATATATGTCACATAGGGAGCGTAGCTCCCTAGCCTCCCCCTTATAGAGAGGCTATATAATATAGGCTTTACTTATATCTATAGTAGTTCTCTAAGTAATATAATTCTACTATTCTAATAAGTTATAAGCTCTTTTTCATAAAGATAACTAGCTAAGTTCTTTCTACTTATAGTAGAATCTATCCTAATTATATATAGTAAACATCATACTTATATAGACATATAAAATCTTTTTGCCTTATAAATCTAATTACTTTATAAAGCTATATACTTACTTACTTATATAGTTACTTTACTAGATTCTTATATTACGCCTAGATTAGATAATTCTAGTAGGAAATATATTCTTAATACTTTTACCCTAGCTGTTATTCTTATTTAAAAGAGCCGCCAATCTATAAATCTATAGTATTCTTACTTATTTTACAGGTTCCTTACTCTTTAAAAAAGCCTAGCTATAGTAATTATTAATTTAGGCTTAGACGGCCGATCCTTCTTATTTAGAGGAGTCTTTTTACTATCTTACTTACCTATATATCTATTAACCGTTCTTATTCTACTTTTACTACTACTAAGTAGAAGAGAATATAAAAGCTTACTAGTAATCGAATAGCGATTAGTACTAGGGCTATAGTCCTAGCGTCTAGCCTATAGTAATATGTCTATATATACGAGTTAGTATAGTATTTTAGCTATGTTTATAACGAATCAGGCCTAGTTTAGTAGCTCAATCTTATATAAAGGCTTAAAATAGAGCCTTAGTACTCGTTTAGTATATCTTACCTATATACTTTAACTCTCTTTTATCTTTAAGACTTTAGAATCAGCTTACTCTACGCTTACTCTACTATAGATCTCTTAATATATCTTAAATAGATAACGAGTACTTTAAAGATATAGTTGCTAGGAAGACTAGTAGTATTAATAGTTAATAAGCAAGTATAGTACAATTAAAGAGGCTAATATAGGCGTACCGCTTAAATAGTAGTCGTCTGCCTTTTATAGAAGAGTTACTTCTATAACTTAAATACTTATAGCTTCTAGTCTACTATCTTATAAACTATAATCTTACTTATTAGTTCTATTATATTTAAAGCACGTTTTAAGACTTACTTAATACTTTTACTAACGTTTCTAACTAAGGTTTTCGCCTAAGAGGCTATCTAGTAGTTAGTATTACTAGTCTCTTAGATATAGATATATTTAAAACTTATTACTTAGCTATAAGTTCTATAGACCTCTTTAGCTACATTCTATAGTCCCTACTATTCTAGGTTTAGGTAGTTATTTAGCCTCTATACTTAGATTTAGCCTTACTATTCCTAAGTCTGATAGCTTTATAGTCTAAATCTCTAAATCCGTCTATACTATAATCTTAAAGTCTAAATCATATAGTCTTACTACTTCTAAATCTACTCCTACTATTACTTCTATAGATAATCTTAAGCTTCTTAACTCTTATTCTATTTAAGTCTAAAGAACCTAAATATTATCTAGATTAAGAGTTATTATAAAACCTATAGACCTATAGGTACCCGACCTATAGGGACCTATAGGTCGGGTCCTAGTATCTATAAGGACTTATAAGTCAGATTCTATTTTATAGGACCTAACCTATAAGCCTATAGGAACCTATAGGTCTTATAGAGAGGGAAAGGAGGGTAGGAAAGTAGGTATAGGGCATATAAAAAGACTTCTAAGCCTAGTAGTACGATAGGGATTACTCTTGAACTAGGCCTAATTAAGCTTATAGTAGAAGTGTACCCCCTCCTATAGGACCTATAAGTACTCGACCTAATCTATAGGTTAGGTCCTAAAATTTATAAGTCGGGTCTAATAATTATAAGAACCTATAGGTTAGGTCTAGGTCCTAATCTTAGACCTATAGGGACTTATAGCAACCTCTAATCTAGACTCTCTTTTATAAAACTCACTTACTAGTATATCTCTTAGTATATACCTTATCTTATAGAAACTTATCTAGCAAGCTAAGCTATTTATACTCTTTTCTAATTTAGAATTACTTAATTTAAATAACCTTAATAGACTCCTAGAAGGACTATAGCCTAAATAGCTCTTTATAGTAGAACTATAATCTCTCCTCCTATCCTAATAGCGTCTCTAGTATTTAATTAATAAGGCTTTTACCTTCTTCTTTTAATTTGTAATATTATTATTACTACTATTACCTTTGCTAGTACTATTACCTCTCTTCCTAGACTCTTCTTTATAAGGCTCTTAGCCTTTCTCTTACTTAGCCTTATAGACTATTTAATAGCCTATATTATAGCCTCTATTAGAGCTAGTATTACTATTACTCTTTATGCTAGTAAAACCTTTATTACTAGTATCTTTCTTAGCCTTTAATATTCTATACTATAAGCTTTATTACTATAACTATTATGCCGTTCCTCTATTGTCATAGTATATTATTAGTCTAATTACTTCTAAATTGTTAAAATGACTAAAAATGTAAAAGGAATTAATATCTCGCTTATTTTAAAGCTTTATGATAATAGTACTAATTAGGCCTAATTTAAATGCTAGGTAACTATCGCTTTATAAGTCGTCTATATGTCTACTATTATAAATAAAAGTAGATTACTTATAGCTCCTATTAAGATCCTACTCCTTCTAGTAGATACTTTAGTAGAAGATACCTAGTACTATAAGAAGTAAATAGTAGATTATAAGATTGAAAAACGGGACTACTAAAAGGCTTTTATATAGTAGGAAGATAATTACCTTAATATTATTAGCGCAATCTAGAACTATATTAGTACTTATATATTTCTAAAGCTTAAAGATATAACTATAATCTATAAAGCTATAGAAATCCTAAAAAAGGGCTATAGTAAAGGTATTAGCTATTATATAAAGCTAAACTAGTAGTTTTACTATCTATCTCTTACTAATTATAAGAGCATTACTAACTTTATAAATCAGCTTATAGATATTAATATAAAGCTAGAAGACTTTTACCTAGAAGCTACCTATTAGCCTTATTAGATAATCTAAAAGTTCTTTAAAGGCTTTAGTTTAGTATATAAAATCTTTACTATAATATTTCCCTACTCTTATTATCTACTACTTACTAAGACTAAATCTATTATTACCTAGGATAAGCTTCTCTAGTACGCTTATAATAATAAGAAATAGTAAGTAGTTAGTATAATAGATATAGCTCTTATAGCTAAGGTAGCTAGGCTAAATTAGTTAGGCAAAAAGATAAGCAATTATGACTTTTATATACATTATAAGCAGCTATACTATATAGAAGATAAGTACTAGAAGAAGTTCTTAAACCTTAAAAAAGACTTTAAAAGTAAAAAGTAGAAATATAGTAGAGATAGTAGTAAAGATCGCTATACTAAGAAGCCTTAGACTAAGATACTAGAGCTAGAAGAGACTTAGAATACTAGTATTATGATAGTAAGCTATATTGCTATTAACTAGCCTATTACTAGACTTGAATCCTCCTTTTCGTCTAATAAGAGCTTCATTGTCTTAGTTTAAGCTTTATAGAACGACTAGATTATTAATACTAGCTATACTAACTATACTATAAGCAATTCTACCTACTTTATTAATCTTAAGCTAGGAGATTATAGAACCTATAGTAGGATTAGTAGTACTATTAAATTTAAAGGTATTAGTATAGTCTACATCCTAATTCCTAGTACTAATAGCAAACCTATAGTCTTATAGCTTATAGACGTTAAATACTATCTATCTATAGAAGCTTTTAACCTTATCTCTATCTTATAGCTATTCTAGTAGAAGCTTACTCTTATAATTATAAAAGATACTATCTTATAGTTTATTAGCTATTATAAGGTTACTACTACTTATTCTAATAGCCTATAGCTCTTCAAGTATACTAAATAACTTCCTAGTCACGCTTCTAGCTTTACTATAGTAGTAAGGCCGATTCTAGTTTAGGTACTACTCTTATCTTATCATTCTACCTTATATTATAGACCCTAGTCCTATATTTCAGATAGTCTATCTATAGGTCCTTTAACTATTTTACTAAAAGTCTCTTAATTACTAGTATTCTTATCTTATTCTTATTTATATTATAGTCCCGTTTTAGACTATATCCGTCCCTTCTTAAACGTTCGCGCCTTTCCTTACTATAGCCTAGTACTTTACTCTCTCCTTACTTCTATTACTCTTCTAGCTATCTAATCATACCTATTACTTATAAAGCGCTCTAAGTATATATCCTAAGCCTACTAAGTAGAGTAGAACTACTTGCTATAGCATAATTAGTCTAGGTATCTTAATACTTAAAGATTAGATAAAATAGCTATAACTATAAACGAAATTGACTTTTAAAAGGTTTAACTAAAAGATTTCTACATCTATAAGACCTATATTACTTAGAAAGGTAAACGCCGCTTATATAACTACTATATCCTACTAGAAGAATATCTAATAGCTTTTATCCATTCTAATATTATTAGCCCCATACCTATAAATGGCTATAATAGCTTATATTTCTTTATTATATTTAAATGTGATAAAACTAAAATAGCTACCATCTACTATATAAAAGCTAAGTAGGAAGTTATAGACTATTTTATCTATTTCTAGAAGTACTTTAAATGCCCTAACTTAGGTTAGACTATATAGTAGTTATATGATAATAATAGTAGCAAGTATATCGCTAGACGGCTATAGCGACATTTATTCTAGTATAGCATTTTATAGGAATCAATTAAACTATATATGCCTTAAATGAATAGTCTATTAGAACGCCTTAGCTAAACTATCTAGCGTAAAGCCGCCTTACTACTTAAGCTAGCTAGCCTACTATTGCAATATTAGCTTAAAGCTATTAAGTATACTAGCTACTTCTATATACGTAGTATATACTCTACTATCTACAAATCCTTATTTAAAGTATAATATAGACAAGTCCTATAGTACTTATATATTAATATATTTAGTTCTATTATCTATTATAACAACCCTAGTAAGAAGAAGAAGCTATAGGATGAAATGACCTATAGCATTTTAGTTAGCTATAAAGAAGATACGATTTACTATATTCTTAAACCTAATAGCTATATCGCCTACAAGGTAGCCGTAAAAGTAATTAAACATATACTATAGAAGCAATTTAACTAGGAAGATAAGGAAAAGGTTTATAACTTACTACTTAACTACTTCTCTAATCTAATACTTCTAGTAAAGCTTATTCCTTTATAGATACCGATTTCATACCTACTATTAGACCTATTTACTTGCCTGAAATGTAAATAACTAGCTAATAACATATTTCTTACTCTCTCTTCTAATAATAATAACTCCTTTTTAGTTTTACTTAACTTATATCTAGTCTCGCCTATAGATCTTATAGGCTATTAGCGCTCCGTTCTGCCTATTCTATATCTAGTATCCCCTTTATAAGAATCTCTCTTAGTAGACCCTTCTAGCTTATAAAATACTTTAGGTTTACTAGCTTAGATTCTTTCTCTACTATACTATTTAGTATAGTAACGCCTACCTCTCTATCATAGTACTACTAGCGCCGGCCCCTCTTGCTAGCATACGCTCTACTAGTCCCTATTACTTATTCTTAATTAAAATGCCTTCTAGTATAATCCTTCTAGATATTAGGACTACTACCTAAGAAGTACATAAAGGGATATCTAGTATAATAAAAATATCTATAATGATAATTTAAATGATAACTAGGGCTATGTACTTAAGTATACTCTATCTACTAGAGATTCCAAGCCTGAGCCTAAGGCTGATACTTTTAAGAGTAACGATTTTAATTACTTCCTAGTATTATAGCTATATTATATAGAAATGCTAGAAATGCTATAAAAGTACGATTTCTATAATATAGACGTCTAGCGCGCTAACCTCCCTAACTATCCTAATTTATAGCCTGAATCCTTATTACTAGACCTACTATATATAGGAATAGCTACTATCTTATCTATTAAACTAGATGCCTATAACTTCTTCTTTATTCTTATATATGTCTCCTTCTTTTCTAAGATCTTACTACTCTCTTTCCTTAGGCATATAGACTCGCTAGAGCCATTTAAGCTTAAGACACTCTAGTAGGCAATAAATAGCCTATAGTAGAAGTACTAGTAGGCTGCGATTATAGACAAGTATAACTCTTTAGTAGAAAATAATACCTAGGATGTCTAGGCCATCTCTTATAAATAGTCTCTCCTATTAGAAAAGTAGGTATTTAAGGTTAAATAGGGTACTACTAGAGAAATCCTCTACTATAAGGCTTGCTAGGTTATATAAAGCTTTAAGCAATAAGAAGGCTTAGATTTCACTAAGATATTCGCCTTAATAGTTAAACCTATAAGCTATAAGGCTATCTTTGCTCTAGCTACTACCTATGATTAGGAATTAGAGTAAATAGATATTAAAACGGCCTTCCTCTATAAAGATATCGCTAAAGACGTCTAGATCGACCTTCCTACAGACTGTAATATTACTAGTACTACTACTACTAAGCTGAATAAGGCTCTCTATAGCCTAAAACAGTCGCCCTATATATAATATAATATACTAGCTAACTTTCTTACTACTTAAGGCTTCTATCCTCTTAATACTAATGCTTCTATATTTACTAAGAAAGGCATTATTATTACTATCTATATAGATGACCTCCTTATTATAGAGAGATTGAAATTAGCTATTAATGCCCTAAAAGTAGCCTTATTAGATTAATTTAAAATGTTAGATCTAGGCCTATACTATTTCTACCTTAGTATAGAAGTTACCTGTAACTACCTATACTATATACTTTATCTCTCATAGAAAGCTTACTTGAAGAAAGTCTTAGATAACTATAGTATAGTAGACTACTATAGATCTAACATTCTAATAAACCTTTACTCTTATCTAATCCTATCTATAGACCTATAATACTAGGCTCCTACTTCCTTCTACTACTAATATTAGTCTATAGTTAGCTCTCTTATATATGCTATACTAGGCACCTAGCCTAATATTGCCTTTATAGTCTTTATTATCTTATAATACTCTATAAACCTAACTAAGAGCTATATAACTATAGTAAAGAAGGTATTCTACTACTTTAAGAATACTTCCTTTCTTAGCTTTATCTTTTAAGGCTCCCTCGCCCTACTTATAAGGTATATAGACTTAGACTATACTAGCGATCATAATACCTAACGGTCTACCTTAAGCTATATGTTTAACTTAGGCTCTACTACTATTTCCTAGTCATCTAAGCGCTAGCCTATAGTCTTTCTCTCTTTATATAAGGCTGAATATATCAGCTAGACTAATGCTACTAAAGAAGCAATCTAGCTTAAGGGCTTCCTTAAGCAAATCTACTCTAATTTAGACCTAGGCCTTAGTACTATACTTATTTATAAGGATAACTAGGAGGCTATCATACTAGCTAAAAATAGTATATTCTATAGTCATACTAAGCACATTAAGACCTAGTACTACTTTATATAGGAGAAAGTAGCAGATAGTACTATAGAGTTGAAATATATCTATATATCTGAAATAGTAGCTAATAGGCTTACTAAGGCACTACCCCGTGACCCCTTCTAGTACTTTCATAGTACTATAGGTATTAAGTAGTAGTATAGAAGCTATAGGAGCTTCAAATCTCTATGTCTAGAGGGGAGATTATAGTTTCTTTTACCTGTTTTTAGCTCTTTCTCTCTTCTCTACTATACTTTAGATATTCTCTCTTAGGTATTATATTTGTCTCTTTTTTGTCTATCTACTCACTATATGCTTTATAGTACTACTATCTACTACCTATATCTCTATAAGCAATCATACTTCTAGCTTGGTCACTCACTTGTTTTCTCTTTTATCCACTCTCTCACTAGCGCTTTTGTGTCACGTGCCTCAGCTATTAGACCTTCCACCGATCCTTTTATCCTACGGGTTTTAGATAGTAGTTTACTAGAGATATGCTATAGGAGCTAGTCCCTACGTTCTTGTATCTAGTTGTATGAGAGTATTAGAATGTCAACTAGTCACGTGTGTCACGTGGGGAGCGTAGCTCCCTAGCCTCCCCCTTATAGGGAGGCTATATGATGTGGGCTTCGCCCACATCTATAGTAGTTCTCTAAGTAATATAATTCTACTATTCCAACAGTTTCTATACTCCCCTGCAATATCGGTGTCCCAACCTGCAGCCATAGGACGGCATATCAGAAACATTTCGAGTAGGACCGCTAGTCCGTAGATCATAGATAAGACTAATAATATACGAAATTTGCGCCGTTGGTAGCTCGTAACTCCAAACACCTCTGACAAGAATAATAATGCGCTCACGCGAACAAAGGTGTTTACAAGACCCTATAATGTCTCGTTCACGAAAAGTGACTGCTTTCGATATTAGTATATAAAGTAGTTGTCTTCTCGGCTGCAAATCGCTCACCTTTATAATAGTAAGAAATTTGCTCCTTAGGACGTCAGCCTCATAGCGATCCATGCCTTCATCAACAATAGCCCATATAGTTTGTGCTATGAGGGCAATGCTTATCCCAAGCGCTATAATAACTAGGTAATCATCTAGACCAACTTTGATATGACTTATTCGCCGCGAGTAGAGAAGGAGGGTGACGGAAAGTAAGCTGAGGCTGATGAAGATCCAGCCGCATATTATAGTAATGAGGCCGGTGTCTAGGCCTTGTTGGGAACTAGCGGAATTCATAATGTATAGATTTATATTGCGAAAGAAAGTATTTCAGAGAACAGCGAAAGAGCTCTGTTTGAATATTTGTACTATACGGAATTTTGAATTTGAGGCTGAGTGGTGCTAAGCCTGTCGGAAAAGAAGATATGTTGTATTTACAAACGCTTGAATAGAAGTGTGCCTCTCGAGGCGCAGTATGCATATGCAGTGACTCGCAACGTGATCAGTAAACAAATTCGATGATAAAGCCGACGTGAAAGAGCTTAGGTGGGATGATCCGTAGGGACATGATAGGCCATTTATCTTCATTATACTAGTATAATAGGGTTAGTATACTTCTTGTCGGTTGTTTCATTCTCCTCATAGTCGGTTTTCCCTCTTCGCTCTCTTCGGTCACACCTGGTATTAGTTTAGTACCCTCATCCAAGCTATTATATTTGATTTCACAAGTGAAGTTTATTGAAGGAAGTGCTGAGTGCTCACTGATCCTAGCAATGGTCTCTTTATCCTATTGTACCGCTATCATTCTGTCGTATATAGTCTCAACTATAGCAGCAGAACGAATTTATTATTTCAGTCCAGTGCTGGGACCTTGGCGGTGAATAAGAACCAGAGATGACGCAAGTTAAGAACTGTACGTTCGAGATCGCGATTACAATTTTCATAACTTGGGTGAATCTCATACAGAGACATTGACTTCACCCTTTGGCGCTGGTGAAAACGCTGGAATCTCCTCGAATCTCCCGTAACCACAAGACAAACCTCAACGTATAGAGAAGATGGCCTATTTCCCAAGCCATCTTGGGCGATTCGAGTGCCCAAAGGAACACACGCCCAAGATATCTTTTCGCTCTTGGCGCTGTCCCGCTGCCACCGCAGGCACCCAGCTTGCGCCTGCTGGAACCTTTCCCCAACGACTGAAGAAGAAGATCAGCTTCTTTATTGACAATGATGGCTGCTCCCAAGCTAATTCCAGGAGCGCATCTTCAACGAGCAGTGGCAATCGCACAGAAGTGCACGACAGCCCCGTCGACGAATTCCTCCACCATCCAAAGCTGAGAGGATCAGTACTCCTTGGCCTTGGAAGCGACCAGCTGTCCGATGATGCCATGGCCCTTGAAAGCCTCTCACCCAGACAAGCGGTTACAAAAGATGCAGGAAGGAGAGTTAAGGCTGGAGAAGTGAAGTTGGTTGCTATTGAGTCTCCGAGGGAATTGCCAAACACAACGCCCAAACGCCGACACGACCCATATACTCATCTTCCCACCCCACCTCCATCAGGACGTTACCTGCAAAGCACGAGGTCCGATCCCCAACCTACGAATTGCCCGCCGAACGATCGGGAATGGAGCTTGCCAACCGGAGCAAAGCACTGCACGATGCACGCCATCCAACAAACCGATAACCTCTTCTCCCAAGTCGCCGTTCTCGACCAGTCAGAGCAACGCGAGAGAATTACAAGAGCATTGCAACGAACAAAGGTTGCGTTGATGAAGAAGCTAAGTGCTAGGAGCTTTGAGGAGTATTCGCAGCTGGAGGGGCACATTACACGGGAATTGCAGACTGTGCAAACGGCACAGGCGGAGTTGTTGGCAAAGAGGCAGATGGAGCCTGAGGTAGAAAAGGACGAGGACGAGGATGGGGAATGGACTGAGGTTATAGGAGAGGAAAGCAGTAAGGAAGTTGGTATTGCAGAAATCCAGAATATGTGACTGGCACGGGAAGAGGTTCATCAAATAAAATGGGGTCGGCCTTCGGAATGATGGAAGCAAAGATGGTTTGCACCTTCGTGGTAGAAGTTTGATTTGAAGGGCAGGAATGGTGGGGTACACATCACTAAGAAGTTTAGAGGAATTGCAATGCGTTAAAATTGAACAACATCTCTGAAAGTTGACTATCAGATTGCAAGGCTGGTATGTAGTGAGGTGAAGTTCTTCCATTTACGATTGCTGATATGCTAAGCGAGACCGCCATGAGACGGAACTGAAAGGGGGAGTAAACACGTCACTCGCGAATTCACAAGATCTTAACAGCCCCATGCATTACCAAAGATCCTACATGAACTACCATCAACTAAGCATCGACTGCATGCTTCAACTTTCACCCAGGAATACCATCGACGCAACCATTGAAACCAATCTACGCGCGCTAGAAACGATCTGAACCCTTCAGGCACTGACCAGAGGTCAGATATCACTCAAGCACGGAAACTTCAAGACACAGACATGCATCTAAAGGTCATTCATGCCGACTATCCTGGTATCTAACGCCACATAACAATGTTTCCCACCGAGTAGTATATATACAACACAGCACCAGTGTTATCAAGCCATCACCTCTGACGCATCATAAAACACATCACCACTTTCTGAAGAGCCGGAACTTGACATAATAGCCCCAATACTCCCCATCCTCTTGATCCGCTGCGAGCTCGGCGTAAGCGATCCGCTTTCAGGAGGTGTAGGCAGGTTAATTTTCGAGTCGTATATTTCTTCCGTTGCTACGATAATCGTATCGTCTTCGTTGGGCCAGGACGTCTGCCCTCGAGCCTCACTGTCGTCTACTACAATGGTTCCCCCATTATTGGAGATGCCACGGGAAGATCGTGTGTGGTAGGCATGGTTCGTAGGTCTGGAAAGTGCAGACTTGGGCGCTGGTTCGCGAGGCGGAGCAGGGACAGCTTCCTTGGGGCTATGATGCAGTGGCAACGTTGCTCCAGAGGGAGGATGTGAAACCAGCATAGGACCTGACAGCCAGTCGTTCTTTCCACCGCCGAGGTTTGGGAAATGGTTCGAGGCACCATGAAACGACCAATGGTAGCCAGAGAAATTGACATTATTGGAAAGTGGATTGTCGCAGAGTGGCTTCAAGGGCTGTCGGGGCATTTCCGGCAGGGCAGGGAATCTGCGGCGGATTTCAGTCCATTGTGCCAGCATTGTGTTCTTGAGCGCTTCTTCCCGGTTGAGCTTCTCCACGCATGGAAAGCTTGGACATGACTTCCTCTTCTTGCTCGCCGTTACAGTTGTGCCTTTGGAGGAAGCTGGTAAGGACTTGCGGACCTTGGAAGCTGGCTTTTTGGCAGGTTCGGCTTTTATTGATGTTGACACTCTAGGCGAGGGCCTGTCCCAATATGCAAAGCGTGAGGCCCGTTGGCCTTTGAGATCTGGAAATCTACCGAGAGTGTCCAGGATCTTAAAGGTAACAAACACACCATTCATCTTGTCGTCCCGCGTGGCTTGAGGTCGTGATCGATTCCTCGGCACAGGCTTGACGTCGTCGGAAGACTCTTTTCTCTCCTCAATCCTTGTACCTTGTGGCAACCATATATCTTCTCGTTTCTCTTTCAAGTCCAAAACCCAAGCATCACAATCCCATTCAACCCAGTAATCTATTACATCGCCCCAGATGCTCTCCGGCGGCTTCGTACGGTTGATAAACACCACCTTCCCACCTCGGGTGTGGATGGCTTTTGCGAACTCCTTGATCATGACCTTCAATCCATGAACCTTCAAACTAGTTCCCATTATCAGCAGAACATCAGGGCCAAGACTTAGATCATGCGTAATCAGTGGCCCAACTAAATCGGCACTAGGATGCTCTTCGCCGTACAAGACAATATCAGGCCTCAGCCGTCCCACAGCAAGACTTCTTCTTCCTCGCCCAGTTCGTTTGTTACTGTGATCTTCGCATTGTGGGCAATCCGGGGCCTGGCCGGACAATGTAGCAGCCTCTCGGTCTGGGTGATCCCAGCTTGATAACTTTGCGCAATCCCACACCGTAGCTGGCCCAGGCTTCCGTGGAGCAGAACAACCTCGACTCCGCCGTTGTGGGGACTGTCTCCACCAATATCGAGAGGTCTTGGCTCCTGTTGAGTTTTGTAATGAAATCGCGCTCTGTTACCCACCCCACGGCCAAGGTCCGTACATAATCCCAAGCGTTCTTCGAGCAAGTCAATATTTTGCGTGTAATTGCGCACCAGTCGTCCGCTATCTCGTAAAACTTTGATGAAATTATGTGTCTCGGTCGTCGCGGTGACCTCGTGGCGAATTTTCTTTCGTAATGAGGAAATGAACATGTAGAAGATCGAGGTGGTAAAGGGGTCGTTCCATATAATAGAATCGAAGAGATCACGGCCCTTGAGATTTGGGAGAGTTCGGGAAGATTGAGATGATTGTGTAGCTGATGGTTCATCGTCTTCGGACTTCGTCAAAGAACTTGTTTCTTGTCGTTTTAATGGTTGTCGGTCTTGGACGTGGTGAATCTCAGCTGAGCTGACGGACGTGATCGAGGCTGTCGTACTAGATGCAAAATTGGTGGTTGGAATAGATTGTTTGCGGGAAGGACTTGCGCTTGAAGACGGCTTGGACACAGTGACGGAGCTTGTACTCGTGAAAGAGCTTTCAATTGTTGCGAAATCGGAGTTTGCGCCAGATCGGCGTGAGGTTCTCCGTGAAGGCGGCTTGATTTCTATTGTGGACGAGGCTTGGATGTGGATCTCATCCGCTGTTGATGCCATCGCCGTACCATGAGTCTGTGTAGAAGCAATGTCTGGCGGTTCTGATGCCTTCTCGGACGTATTGTCGGGATATGACTTGCATTGCGATGAAGGCGGGTCGGACAGAGGACTCGAGGCTGCGAGGCTGCTTGGAGGAGTGGTAAATCGAGGGGCAGCAACAGACTGAGATCTGCGAGAGGATCTTAATTTTGGCTCCGGTTCTCTTACGGCTTCTTGCTGCGGGCATGGAGCTGTATCAATCACGTCGACTACTTTTCCATCCGGTGCCACGACCTCGTAAAAGTACGACGGCTTTGCTCGTTTTCTGGGCCTGTCGTCGATATCAAAGGTGTTCGTATGTTCCCATGGGGGGTTTTCCAAAGCCGCGTCGTATTGAGCTTGGATCAGGGAGTAAAGGCCATCTTCAGAGCGGAAATCCTGTCAAACTGTCAGTAACGACACATTGATGTGGCCTGCGATTTACTTACAGGTATCCCACAGTTTGTACTTATTCCAGCTCCTGTTACAACCACCACTTTTCTCGACTTTCCTAGCGCGTCTGCAATCAATTGTAGTTCCTGTCTGGAGTTGGGACCAACATTGATAGTCGGCATGATGCTTAATCGTACAGAACGCCGTATTCCGTATAACGGTTTTTGGTTTTCGAAAGTTCCAAACAATCTTCTTCAAAACGGTTCCTGCCGTCCGTCAGGCCTTGCCAAACCCCGTCCAATTGAGATCTGGTTCCCTTTGTGGTGGCAGAGCAGTCTGCAGCTTGCCAGCACGACGTGTCAAAGTCCCAGCAGAAAGCCTCTCAACGCATTGTTTGTTTCAAATCCAGTTGTGGTGCGCTGCGTTCCTCTGCGCATATATTGCCAGCCCCAGTCCCAATCCCCAATTCCCGTCAAGTATTTCCACCAATTTGACTGCCAGTTACGCGCCCGTTTTGCAACTCTCTAATACTCCGGACTCGACCCTGATGAACGTCTCGCAGGGCTGTAGGTTGTACCTTAGACACCAAAACTCCAATCGACGCTTCGGCAAGGTGCGCGTGCTCTGCCGAGGTTGACTTCAATTGGGGGGGAGGTGGAGGAGGGGAGGGATGATTCGTGGTACCGATAAGATATCGCTGGCTTGCGACGTGATTTCTCGATTTTCTGGCGCGACAAGAGCTTACTCCTGGATTGCAATATAAATCTTGCAATACAAAACACTAACAATGGTACGACGACGCGATAAAAGGGGCGTGGGGAGGGTTTGACTTGGGGAGCGCGTTGCTGGAGGTTGGTGGTGAGGTTGAAATGTCGCGTCCAGCTCACTGGCTGTTTACTTGACGTTCAGGGATCAGATTTTAGCCTGTGCGAACCCTGCAAGCTGTTTCCCCCGCCCTTTAAAGCATCCACCCTCCACCCACACACTCCAATGCTGAGCCTCCATTTCTCCTCCTCATATTTTCGCTCAACCACTTACTCACTTACTCACTCGGGTGGAGGTAGTACCTTCAGTTTGACAGACCACACGCAACACTACCCTGTCTACAGCCCAGAATGCATATCATAGGTAGATACCTACCTAATTGCTTGATTCTAGTCCCCCAACCTAACAGTCTGAAACTGGTGGAGCTGGTGGGACTTGTTTTTCATGTTCAAGAGCGCTCCAAAACTACCTTTTCGTGCATCTTAGCTGCACCATGATAGTTTTAGCTGTCCTCAAGAATGATATCAAGTGCTCAAAGGTCATGCTGAGTAACTGAATTAGCTGGCGCCGTGTCTTTTCACGTTCCCTTCAGACACTTGCTCCTGGCCCACGACCTTTCTTCTCAAACGCATAAGCAGATTCCCCCGAAAAATGATGATGATGTGTATGTATTCCATCTATCTGTCCCTCCAGTTTCCATAACGTTTGCTGTTTGGTACCCAGCGGAATCAACGACAGCTCATTGACAAGCAGTTGGCATTGAACATAACATCAAACTCCAAACTTTGCTGCAAATTGCTGGTTTCGACTCATCTTCATGACGTATAAGTAAACCATGGGGTTAGTCTAGGAGAATAGAAACACTTTAAGCCCACCTTCTATTTCTCCTCCAGTTTCACGCCTTGGGTTTTGCGTACAAGTCCATCAAACCCAGAAAATGCCACAAAAGCTGCAGTTTGTCTGGCCGAAAGATGGCCCTAAAGGTCGAAGTGGCCATCGTGGTTTCTTTGGTCGCATGAACAACGTCCTGACGAATAGAGGGCCTGATATCTTCCTTCAACGGAAAGGCAGTTCCACTCCAATCACACCGGACTGTTGGGCGAATTGGTACGTCAACTGCTCTTCTGTTGTAGAGATACACGTCTGACGCATGCAGGGACTCTTATCACCAACAGAACTACCATTACTTGGAGGCAGCCGGCCCGTATGTCTCGCGAGGTGTCAAACGATATGACCCACACTCGAGAAGATACAAGACATGGACCATCCCACATGATTGGGAGGGCGATTATTCTGAGCAGGGTCTATATCCCCGTTTCACGGCTTCAGAGTGGAGGAAGATGGCGAGGAGACTTGGCAAAGGGCGTCAGGTTGATCCATTGAAGATGGGTGGCGATTGGCATCATGATGGACCCAAGGTTCGCTTCCCGATGTATGTCTAGGTTCTGTTTATTGATACCCTTGCAGAGATTCCGACAGGAGCACGATGAATTCTGGCAAGAAGCTCATCGAATCGGTGAGAACTATCGGCAAGGGCTTGCTCCAACGGATGACCGAAACCCCAATTTCAGGATGCATCAGCAGTGGCCGACTGACCTCCAGGATTGGATGATCGACGAGGGGCTGAATCAGATGTGGTACCCAAGAAGAAGCGTGCGCAATGGTCCGTAATCTCTATCTGCGCGGTCTTTCGTTGTTGTTTCCTTGGGACCATGCCATGTTTGGCAAGGAATCAACTTTGTTTGTGGGACGGAAATGATAATACGGTAAGGCGTTGGTGGGATTGTTTGTGGGCACGGGACTATCTAGACGGCTAATCCCTTGAGATGGCTTTTTCTTCAGCAATCATAATAATAGACTGTCAAAACTTCAAGTTCCTAGTAGTAGTGCAATATCAAAGCGAGTGAGTGGATTCCAATCTAACAAAAGGGGGCTCTGGGGAAATCTTCTGCAAAGGAAGGTAAGCCGAGCAGTGGCGGTTCGCGCCTCCACCCCCATTTCTGATTTCCCCGTGCAACCCCCATAGCGTATGCATCTCCAGACGCCAATTGAGGGGAAGACCCCGTCATAACGCGGCTACTGTACGCTCGATAAACTTTCCTTGGCCGAACGACGAGGGTAACAGTGACCCGGTCCAGACTTACCTTGTGTCTTACGGTGTATAAATAAAGTATTCTTTCCTCCCCTAGTATCACCACCAGTCACTTCACTTCATTTCACTTCACTTCACTTCAACTCCTCAATCCCAATCACATCTGCAACTGCACTTGCTGTACACCGCAATCCTGAGTAGCTATGGGAGACATTACACCCCAAACGCAAGTTGAGCTGCCATCTTCCGAGCGCTGCGAACCTGGCTCTTTTCCTTTAGCTATCGCTGAAGTCCCCAACATCTCCCCAGCAGATGCAGTCGACGCCCATACTGTAGCTTCTAAATGGATTTCGTCAATCAACAAGACCCTGAATACCTCGGATTTCGGCGAAATTTCAAATCTCTTTCTTACAGAATCTTATTGGCGAGACCAGCTCTGCTTGTCATGGGATTTCCATACCCTTCACGGACCAGAGAAGATTGCCTCCATCCTCAAGGAATCCAAGAATGGTTCTCGTATCAAGTGGCTAGATCTGGACCTGAGTTCGGCTCTCCGCTCACCTACTGCGAAACTCAATGATGAAGGCAAAGTAGTCGAAGTGCAGGCATTCCTCACCGTCGTAACCGATGTCGGAAGCGGAGCAGGTATTGTAAAGCTGGTACCGCATCAGGGAACGTGGAAAGCATTCACGCTGTTCACCTTCTTGAAGGGACTGAAGGATCATGAGGAGTCGGTAGGGAAGAAAAGACCAGTGGGGGTTGAGCACGGAGAGCATACGTCTCAGAAAAACTGGCTCGATCGACGGGTCGACGAGGGCGCGTTCGGCGAGGGCGATGAGCCAACTGTGTTGATTCTCGGTATTTCTGATTTGCTCAGTTCCTAAACAATACTAATTTCTGCTAGGCGCCGGTCAAGCGGGTCTAACAATTGCTGCGAGACTGAAGATGCTCGGTGTCAAGTCTTTAATTATCGACCGCGAGCTAAACATCGGTGACAATTGGAGAACTCGATATCATCAGTTGGTCCTGCACGATCCAGTTTGGTTTGACCATCTACCATACCTCCCATTTCCGGAGACTTGGCCAATCTTTACACCAAAGGATAAGTTGGGAGACTGGTTCGAATCTTACGTTAAGTTGCTGGAGTTGAATGCCTGGACACAGACCAGTATCAAGGTGTCATCGTGGGATGATACGACTGCTTCTTGGACCATCGAAGTGGAGCGAATGGAAAATGGCAAGACAACAACCCAAACTCTTCATCCAAAGGCAAGTCCAAAAACACGCAAACAAATCTCCAACTAACCGAAATAGCACATTATCCAAGCCACGGGTGCCAGTGGTGAAGCAAACATCCCTGATATTAAAGGACTCTCAACCTTCAAGGGTGACCGTATCGTCCACTCATCCAAATACACCGCTGCGAAACCATCACATGGCAAGAACAAGCGTGCCATCATTGTAGGCTGCTGCAACTCCGGCCATGATATTGCTCAAAATTATCACGAGAATGGATATGCAGTCACGATGGTCCAGCGATCTTCAACATATGTCATCTCAGCCGAGATGAATGTAGCAGGGTTGATTCCATTATACTGTGAAGGCAGCCCACCGACCGAGGATTCGGATATCATGAACTTCGGAGTTCCTAACCCTGTCGTCAAGAAAGCGGGTATTGACGCGACGAAAATACAGCAAGAGGAATTGGACAGAGGACTACTTCAAGGGCTGGAGAAGGCAGGCTTCAAGCTTGATAGAGGTCCTGATGGAGCTGGCCTTTGGATCAAGTATCTGCAAAAAGGTGGCGGATATTACATTGATGTCGGTTGCTCGCAACTCATTATCGACGGCAAAATTAAAGTCAAACAAGGCCAAGAAATCGCTGAGATCCTTCCTAACGGTATCAAATTTGCGGATGACGAGATTCTTGAGGCCGATGAAATCGTTTTGGCAACCGGGTACCTGAACATGCGTACTCAATGCCGAAGAATCTTTGGCAATGAGGTTGCAGATCGCGTCCAAGATGTTTGGGGCTTTGATGAAGAGGGCGAGACTAGGGCGCTTTGGAGGAAGAGTGGGCATCCTGGGTTCTGGTTCATGGCTGGTAATCTGGCTCTCTGCCGGTTCTACTCGAGACCACTTGCGTTGCAGATAAAGGGGCTGGTGGAGGGAATTTACAAGTATGATGATCTGTGAGATCGTAGTAGGTGAGCATATGTTGACGTTATTTGCATGGCACGACTTATAGATAGTCTGCCAGGGAACGAATGTGGTAGAAGGGGTTGGAAGGGGATCTAGCTGTGAAAAGGCTTTATATTCGATATCACTGCCGCAGCTGCATTGGCAGCTTGATAATTCAATACAATCAGTATTACTATCCTCGTAGTACCGAGTGCCCCTCAGCCATACTATCTTTGACTTTGCGTCGCTCGAAGTCAAGTAGTGTTCGGTTGGCTTCTTCTGGATATTCTTTTCGCAGGCCTTCTCTTAAACATTGCCAGCGATTGCCCGTAAGGGCTTGTGAATGACGGTCTGCCCGTTTTTGTAACATAGATCACATACTCACAATTGCAGGACCTTCATAATAAAGTGCGACCTTGATAGCATAACGGGTAGATCAGGCACATAATATCTATAGTAAGATAATATGGCCACAGAAATCGGCGCTGTTTACATTCCAGCCATATTCCATCATCAATCTGAATATTAGGATAGACTTTCGATTGCAGCTTGACGCGGGATACATAGCAATACTTATAGTGGCCCCTAGTCTAAAGGGTATCTAGCATTTTCGACATATATAATCGGTGGGGTTGAGCGTTGTAGAAGGCAGGGGGAGGCCACCGATTACAGCGACGCAACTAACTAGTGTCAAAACGCGATTTTGGCGAGGGACCCTCACTTCGTGAAAATATTACTTTTTTGAGATTGATTTTTATATACTACAATTATAATAACTTAATACTAATATATTAGAATCTTAAGGTAAGTAGCCTAAATTAAAGCCCTAACTTAAGGCTATAATCTTACTATAAGGTTAGTATTCTTAATACTAGTACCCTTATCTATAATATAAGTTATATAAATCTAAAATGCTTTATATAATGCAAATAGTATAATCAACTATGAATTTGTTAAGCAATTAGCTCTTAATTACAATATAAGTACAAGAATAATATATTACTATAAGCTATATATAAAGAGTAATACTCCTCCTACTAGGCGCTCTAGTAGTTTCTAAAAGCTTATTACATTTAAGATAGAGCGTGCTATAAAGATGCTACTAGATAAAATACTATAGTTTTATTAAGATAAGCTTATAGATTTCTTCTATAAAGCATATAGAATTAAAGTAACTAGATAGGTAGTTATAAAGGCTTTTCAAGTTACTTAAATTGATATTATAAAGAAGAAGCTAAAGGTTATTACTATCTAGTAGAATAATAAGCTATATATATATTAGTATTAAGACCTTTAAGGCTTTACTACAAATTAGCTAGTTTATATTAATAAATTAGAAAGTAGTAAAAGATCTAGTAATCGCTTTTATAGCTAGTCAGATTAAAATACTCAAGCTAGAATAAAGTACTAGCTATTAGATTAAGAGTATATCTCCTATCTTCTAGTATATACTATTATAAGGTATATTACTATAATTACCTTTCCTAGGACCTATACTAGAGACATATTTAAGTAGTAAATAGCCTTAAAATACTATAAATTATACTAATAGATACTTTATAGATTTATTATTAGCAATGTCCTTTCTTTCTATAATGCCTTTCTTATAGCTCGATCTATTATTATTATAGATAATATATTAGTCTACTACTTCTAAATTAATTAGATAATTAAAGCTTATAATAGAAGAGGAGTTATTATAAAGTTTCTACCTTCTTATTCCTTAGACTTTAACCTAATTAAAAAAAGCTTTATAGACCTTAAAGCTTTTATCTAATACTATTATAAGAAGAAACGTTCCTAGTATAATATATATTAGCTATTCTTTAAGTAGGCGATTATATAAGTAGGGATAAAAGAAGCTACTACTTATTATACTTATAGCTACTTTAGATATATTTAAATTTAGGAGGTTATAGATAAGATATAATATAATATAAGAAGAGGCTATATTTTAGGATAGTTTTTAGTAGTAAAATAGCTATTTTTATATCCTCTATTTATATATTAATAGACAATTCAATTATAGCTATAGTCTATTTAAATAGTTATATCTAATATACTAAAACGTTCTTCTATATAAGATTTATAATTAATTAGATCTTATATGATCTAATAAGTATTATAAGTAGTAGCTATCTTTTAGGATAGTTTTTAGTAGTAAAATAGCTATTTTTATACCCTACGCTTATATTTAATAGACAATTTAATTACAATTACACCTATAGCTATAGTTGATTTAAATAGTCGTATTTAATATACTAAAACGTTTTCCTATAAAGAATTTATAATTAATTAGATCTTATATAATCTGATAAGCATTTAGATAAGTAGTATATTAAAAGTAGGGTTTTTAGTAGAAAAATAGTAGTATTTACAAGCCGCCTATTAGTCTTAATATCTCTTTATATAATTAAAGTATAGTACTAACTATAGCTATAAATCAAATAAAAAAGAGGTTATATAACTTATTGAAAAGTATATAAATCAGCTATTAAAGCTATTCCTAGATGCGCCTATAGTCCTATAATCCTATAATCCTCTCTTTCTATTTAATTACTATTTCTTTTAAAGCTTATTAAACTTTCTATTACTACTATCTCAAATTCTAGTCTTATATACTATTTAAAAGCAAGTCTTTTATCTAATATAAATATAATAGTATTATATAGAATATATATTTCATCTATATAATCCGCTATAGTATATTTTATAAGCTAGTAAAATCATATCTTATAGACTTATAGTAAATCGAAGGTACTAATAAGCTTCTAGTATACTTTCTTATCTAGCTTATACTTTAATAGATCGTTTTCGAATTGCTTTATTATATTAGAAGATATAGTAGTATATATAATTTATAGAAAGGATAATTAAAGTATTAGAATTAGGCGCGATTTAGGATTATACTCTTATTATTACTCTTAGAGTTAATAGAAGTTAGATACTACTTCTATAAGCAAACTTAGAATCGTAGGCGTAAATATAGGCTATAGAAAGAGAAGTACTATAGTATTAAAATAGAAGTATATTAGAAGTATCTTTAAGTCAGATATTATGATTATATTATAAGCTTTAGACTTAGCCTTCTTTTCTTTCCTTTTTAATATAATTAACTTTATTACTTAATAATTTATTTAAATCTTTCTAATTATTTAAAATAGTAGTTTCTCTATTACTACTATTAGCGGGTCTATTATTATTATAACTATCTACTCTTTTTAATTATCTAGACTTAAAGAATAGTATATACCTTTATAGATATAGTAATAACCTTCTATCTTTAAGTATACTATATTTTTATAGTAGTAATAGATAAAGATATACTTAATTAATTACTTTAAAGTTAATATACTAGAATCCTTTTCTTACTAGTATTTAAGCGCTCTTTTAGTAATAGAATCGTATAATAGAAAAGAAGAAAGGTCTAGTTTTAAAAGTAGTACTATATTACTATTATTATTATTATTACTACTACTATCTAGATCGAATTGTATATACTATTGCCTTTTAATTAAAGCTGCCTTTAGAGTCATTTTTAAGGAAAGTAGAAGAGAAAGAGTTATAGCTTAATTAAGTAGAATATAATTAGCTTCTCCTTATAATTTAAAGGCCTATTTTGACTTCTTTCTTCTAATATATAAAGCTTAGTAAAATAAAAGGAGAACTTTTACTTTCTACTTATTATTACTAAAGATAAAGATAAACTTCTCTAATTTTAAGTCTCTTAAATAGACCTTCTAGAAGTCTACTTAAGGCCTATCATATACTAGAATCGAGTATTATATAGACTATATATTAAGTACCTCTTTATTAATTACCTTTTATAAACTAGAAAGTATAGAAGTATAGTAGTTATTAATATTAATATACTTAATGAACCTTTTCTTTATACGACTAATTATAATAGTAATTATAACCTCTACCTATTAATCTTTATTTTGAAAATACTTTAGCTTAAAAGATCGCTTTTACTTATTAAAAGGAGAGCTAATAGTAATAGTATTGATTATAGTGATAGTAATAGTAGTAATAGTAGGAGTTACTAATTTAAGTAGATTATTATCTAGTAGATTAATTATAAGCGTAGGCATCTTTATAGGTGCTCTTTTAGGTGCTCTTATAGGTGCTTTTACTCTCTTTAGTACTAGTACTAGGGTTGCATTTAAGGCTATATAAGCGCGTTTTAGTATAGTAGTTGATTTTAAGGCGCGTTTTACTATAGAGTGATAAGAAGGTATGACTTTAGGTTTTACTATTATTCTAGTAGAAGCTAGCATAATAGAAATAGTGATCTATGATTATTATAGTATAAAGAAGTGTAGTTATTAAGTTATTATAATTGTAGTATATAAAAATTGATCTTAAAAAAGTGATATTCTCGTGAAGTAAGGGTCCCACGCCAAAAATCGCGTTTTGACACTAGTTAGTTGCGTCGCTGTACAGTACAGTAGGCCAGGCCGGCTCGACGACGCAGATGAACATAATCTAGGCGATACTACAGCACACCACCAACCACCAACCACCAACCAACTTCAAATCTGGACGTTCACAATGCGAGTGCTAATGCTCTCTGGATACCGCATCTCCAGTATTCGTTCTCTTTGAATCCTTCTTGTGCCTACCTGTACTAAAAATGGCAACGGCGTCCCCACCTTCTTAGCCCGCGACGCGTCTGCCATCCAAAACCTCGAAGTCTACGAGTACTCAAATCACATCTACATTTATTCATTGATAGATCTTCAAAGGCACCTCCACCTCGGACACCCCAATACCCAAAGATGGCCCCGGAAACCCCACGACAGTACCCCCTCTACGATGCCACTCTTACCCTCCAGCGTATTTCGCCGCTCTATATTGGCAGTGACGACGCTCTCGACAATGCCACTCTACAAATATACGCGCGGCAGTTTCGAGATATCCTCGCCGGTGATGTGCTGCGTGGTGTACGTGTCGGGCTGTCTGAGGACACTGTAATGGCACGCGTAGGAGCTCTGCAGACTGTGACATGGAAACTTCTCCCGGACGAAGATGTATGGACTGGGGCGGATGAGACACAAATGACGGGCAATGAAAATACGACAACGAGCCTTGCTGCTTCGAGAGGCATGCTGGTCACGGTTACATACGAAAAGGGTACTTATACGGCTATTTTACTACGAGACATGCAAGGCGATCAAGATGAATCTGCGATTGGAGTTGGGCTGGATGGACGTGGCTTCCAAAGCTTCCCTCTGCTCTTGATGCAAATGCCGGCGACATTGCGAGATCCCTTTACAGAATTCCTGGCTAACACATTCGATGCTCGAGTCTCAATTCTTCAACTACCCAGCGCGTTCCTCGCGACTGCACTCGATCAATATCTTGCGTACATATGTGTTGGGGAGGACGGAGA
The DNA here is from genome assembly GCA_007821535.1 of Lachnellula occidentalis. NCBI lineage: Eukaryota > Fungi > Ascomycota > Leotiomycetes > Helotiales > Lachnaceae > Lachnellula > Lachnellula occidentalis. The sequence goes on along the minus strand of QGMI01000213.1, from coordinate 22,192 downwards.
GCCATTGGGTTCCCTGGACAGCAATCGCAGTTTGAGGAAGATAATTGGCTCCATTTCTGCGGAGGTTGGATTTGACATTCCAGGTGGATCGGCTGCTCTCAAAACAATTCGAATCCATATTGCCAGCGAAGACGTACCTCGTATTCTCTCCTGGGGGAAGCGACTGGGAGACGGGCCAGATACACCATTCATGGCGGCCCTCACAGCATATGCCAAAGCCCATTTAGCCTTGGACCTAAGCCACGCAATGGTCAATATCGTGGGAATACACTGTCAAGCGTTTCTGCTGAATAGTGCCGGCAAAGCTAAATTCAGTCTACCGCATGTGGCAGATGACGGCCAAAGTCCTCAGAGGAGAGCTACGAAAAGATTGATCAATGGGATCATGACCAATGCAAAAGGACGGGTGATGATCGCGGGCAATCAAAAGAGTTGAGTTCACCAAGGAACACGTGGAGCACGACATCTCTGCGTTCTGAATAATGAGACGCCTTCACAGTATCATATCCCACTCCTGGAAGGACATCCTCACATCTTGAGGCTCAACGCACAAGCAATCTGCTTGAGGCAATATACCAGAGACGTCATGGTACTAGGCAATCACGACCATCTGCATTGCACTAGTGCACACATCAAGACGTGTATTCGCAGACAACACAAGCCGAGTTGCACCTAGAGAAGCTATTAAGCCTCTTGCACGAGTTGGGCATTCGATGTACATTCGTTAGCTATCATAATACGTGACCCAAGAGCAATCAAACTGAAACAATATTCTCCGGTTACAATTACCCTTCCGTTGTCCTCCCTCTATTGTCGCTTCAGCATTCTTCTCGAATTTCCAGACGGAATCCTTGTTATCATACAACTGATCCATTTCATATTGCAAACCTTCTCGGATCTGGCGAGATAGATGAAACCACTAAGAATGATAACGATTCTCAATATACGAAAACAGCACGGATTTTGAGGTCTCCAGCATTAAATTCATAGGGTTACGCTAAAAGTGAATAGCCAAATGCTCCGTGTCGTTTATTGTGCTGGGGGGACAGCAATTGAGACTGCGATAATTGAGGAAGAATCACTACGCCGCCAATTCCAAACCTTTGTTTGGGGAACTACTGCCTCTTCTAGTGGACATCTCCTAACTGCCTGGGTGCTCTTCTCGAATTTCGTGATGCATATGTCCACTTGGCGCGGTGTCGGTCAACGTGAGACTTGTGGACATCATCAGTAACTCTAGGTTCACCCGATTGGTCTACCAATCCATTGCGAAGACCTTTTTTAGAAAATATGTGAGTTTCTGGTGGTATGTAGTTACTTCGTATGCAGTGGCTCTTCAAAAAAGAGCTCACGGTGACTTTTGTTTTGTTGCAAACGTCGACCAAGATGGCGACACTGAATGATTATGAGTCGAAGGGGCGGAGCGGTCCCGCGAAATGGTCTGTGAGGGGGAATGTTAGTGTACGATTGGTTCCCAGTGAGGGTCGATATTTGGGGAACCCATCTTGCATATTACGATACACTGAATGCTCCGAGCAGGATGGGAAATCCTGCTGCTTCAAAGGCACTTTCTTCCCACGAGAAGGATACTTTGAATTTCAAAGTTTGAAAGCAAACATCGTGGCAGCGACATTGGAATATTACGTTTGAGCGACATTACATCTCCAACCGGCATATGTCAAGACATAGACACCTGCGAAATTACAACAGCGTCTCTCTTGTACACACAACCTCTACATCCCACCTGATCACACACCATCAAACGGCCCGTTTCCCCTCGCATTCCATAACCGAAGCGTTGTTCTCCGTTGGTCATGGCTCTAGCGCCGGATCTTATCAAAGTCCTCTGGGGTCTCCTCAATCGGCTGGCCATTGGGAGGCTATGAGACCTAATTCGACGCTGTCTGATGAAACCACTACGCTGCTGCATATCTAATCTACTTGTCATGTATACGAGTATCTGATGCCTGTATCTAGGGGATTTCGAGTGGTTGGAAGCCAAAGAACGAAGGGGGGATTTGACGGATGCAGGGTTGGAGAGTTGCTGGGTTGCTGAGAAGCTGGCGAAGGAGGAACGGCTGAGGGCTAATTGCGGGTACAAGACGGAGGTCAATCTGCATATCTGAAGGAAACTGCTGCTGCAGTCTTTGCTCTCAAAGGAGGGGCTATTGTTGTATCTGAGAAGTCTTCAGAATCCACGACCACGACTAATCAAGTTATCAACAGCCGCAACGAACAAGACTGATTTTCAACAACTGTAAGCTCTCTGATATCACTAGGGCATTCAAGCCATGGAAACTACAGCCATCGAGAAGATAATAAAAATCATGACCGCAATGACGTTTATGACTGGGCGCATCTCCGCTCAGGGGTCCATTGCATGGAGTTCTTTTTAGCGACATGCATAAGAGGCGCAAGCATTTCATATATCATCCTCTTTCTTCAGGCTGGACGTTACAGACTTCGTGAAACTCTTAAGCTTCAGCGCCTTTCTAAGCATTTTGATGCTCGACATTTCTGCACTGACTGACTCGCATTCGGGGAATTAATCAGCTTCTACGCTATTGTACTCCACTTTTCTGAGTTTGACGCGGCGGGAATGCACACGGCTGATGCCGCCCGCAGAGATAGAAACCTTCAATTGTCCACCTTCCTCTTCCACAACATACCAAAACCTACCGGTAGCTTGTGATGTGTGGTCTACGGTAGTGTAGACTATAGACCACTCTAACCCTCCCAGCCACACCACTGGACCACAAATGTCACAAGTGGACCCTACAACCATGTTAGCCTCAAAATCCTCAAAGGCCTTACGACAAGTACCGGGGACACAGGGTGACCTCTTCGTCTGCGATCAGTGCCCCAAGGCCTTCAATCGTCGTGAGAACTTAAGCCGGCACCAAAAGACTCGTATATAACCCATATACCACAATACTTGGCCTCAAACTTACTTTCGACAGATGATGCCTCACCAGCACACCGCTGTGGGCAATGCAGCAAAGCGTTCACTCGAAGTGACCTCCTCCGGCGTCACGAGGCGGGCCACGACAGATGGGATAAGAAGAAAGGCCCTCAGAAAAGTGAGAGTGATTCTACTAAACGCAGGAAGTGTGTATTAGATGAGTCAGTTGAAAGCTCAACGTCTTCTCCAAGCGCTTCCGGGTCGATACACAATGCTATGAACCCTCAGACGAATTATTCGCCAGCTCGTCAATATCAGAACGTTGACACAGGTCACTCAGAGCCCACTGTCCGTCATGCCGACTCACATTATTATGAAAGTACGGGCCCCGCTTTCGAGTCAAATCCAACTCCTGACTATCAGACCTTTGAAGATCCTCAGCAATTCGCTTACCGCTCGCCAGGGCCCTGGTGGCCTCCAAATACAGTCCATCAGCAACCTAATAATTTGCAACAAGACTATTCAAAGGACCCAAGTGAAATCTTTGAGGATTTCCATATGAACGACAATTCTGCAATGAACATCCCTTCATTCATGGTACCCACGGATGAGCCTGCAGCCAGTGATTGGTTCTCTTACGATTTCTACTCTGCAATGAGAGAGACCGGAAATGACAGGGACTACATGCAAGGAGCTCTTCTGGATCCTAACTTGCTTACGCAGGCCAAAGACTACCAACCGAATCACCTTGATACCAACCAGGACATTGACTCGGCACAAGTTTCGGGCCATCGAGGGTCTGGTATGCAGCAGGAAGCACCCCAGCATAACTCGGGTGAAGAAGACTTAGCAGAAAATCGAGTTATAACCCGGATATCATCTCCCCCGAATGAGGCATCTGATGATGATAAAACGCCGTTCCTCTGGACCCCCAATTCTCGTCAAATCTTGATGGCAAACCCTATCAATATACCTGATAACCATCCACTATTCAAGTCCCACAGCTCTAGATTCGATATCACTGAACATACTCTGCTCAAACTACGGGCGTTCCTCTTGGCTCCCTCTGGATCAGAATTTAACCAATCTCGCAAGGCCGTGTTCACGCTGCCATCGTTACCCGTCATCAATGTCTTCATTCGTTTATTCTTTGAACGTTTCTCCCATCAGATGCCCGTCCTCCATCACCCCACCGTCGATACGAATATCGATTTACCACCACCTCTAGTGGCTATGATCGTGGTTATCGGGGCCATCTACAGCAAACTAAAGCATTCCAGGCGTTTTTCAATCGTGCTGCTGGACATCGTCAGGTGGAACCTTCATATTGCCGTCGAATGCGACAACAGTCTTATGAGAGACAATATGATTATATATGCAGAAGCACTCATATGTCACACTGGACTCTGGTGTGGAAACAAACGGTGCTTCGAGCTTGCAGAAGTTGTCCGCGGTGCGCTTGTTACCTACATCCGCCGAGTTCATTTCCATGGCCCGCCCGCGGCACCGTCCTCAAAGGCGCGTATTGAAGGAAGCGTACAGGCAGACTGGAAGCGATGGATTTTCGAAGAATCTCAGAGAAGGCTGTACTGGGTTATATATTCTATCGACTGCCAGTTCCCCTGTATCTTGAATTTGCCTGGAACGATCTCTATTGGTGAAGTCAGTAATTTGCTCTGCCCTGCAGACGACGAGTTTTGGCTGGCGACGGCTGCTCGGGATTGGAAGAACCTGCTCGGTCTCGCTCCGGTTCCGCCATCGCGATTATTCTCAGCGGCCGTTGCCCCTTTCATGTTGAAAGCTTCTGGGGGTGGATCTGACACATTTGGGCTCATCATAGAACAGCTTCGCAAGACGAATCTGGGTCGGGGACAGAACCAGGGCTTGCTAGATCTCAATCCTTGGGGTGCATTTTTGGTTCTCATGACAATTCAAACTCGATTATTCAATTTCCACCAGGAATCGATGCTAGCCAGGACATTCATGGAAGATGGGAATGTGTATGAGACGGAGGATACAATCTCAATTGTAATGAAGCTACAGGGTATAAAGCGTGGGGAACTTGCAGGTGAGTCTCCCAAGACATTGTCTGTTTCTTGTTCTGATTGGATTCAGAACTCCTTTGTACATGGTCTAAAGCGTATCTCACTCCCTCTCGGTCAAACATCCACCCATCATCCCGCTACTTCTACGCCTCATCCCTTGTCATCCACCACTTGAATAATATCCTGCTCGATGTCGGCCTCTCGGATCTGCAAAACGCCATCGGCAGAACTGGCCCCGAAGGCATTATCCGAGCTATGACCAAACTCACAAACTTTGCCCAGAAGTCTCCTCGGGTTGCGGAACAAGCAGCCTATAATGCCGTTCGGGCAATTGTCTCCCTCACTCACACAAAAGGCACCGACGAAGACGACATCCAGAATACGGATATAGCGCCTTACAGTATCATCACCCTCTTCCTCAGCCACGTAGTACTGTGGTTATTTGCAAAAGTGTGTCCTAGGGAGCAGAAATCTGTTCTTCTAGGCATAGTAGGTGACAATGAGGTCTTGCGGTCCAGTGCCTTCTTTGCGGTGTTGCAACGAGCGTTCGCGCTTGGCGATGATGAAGATGATGTTGCTGGTAAGATGAACAGTAAAGATGCCCCGAATATACTGTTCAAATTTGGGGCGGAGATGTTGACCAGATTGGGGACTTGGGGCGCGTCGCTGAACTTGGCGCTTATGATACATCAGCGAGCTGAGATGTGAGATTGGTTCAAGAGAGATCTGAATATGTTTCTTCTTGAGTAGACAAAATATTTTTACAGTGTTGCATTCCTGATGAGGTGATGCTAGGTGAAAGTTCAGGTTGACAACTGCATGGACGCTGTGAAAGTCACAATTCCTTCATAAATGACTTGAGCCTGATATTTCGAAGAACAAGCAGCAATCAATCGCCGTCATCCTCCTTGAGGTCAGGTTTGTTGGTACCTGCGAATAAAGACTATCACTTTACTAATAGTCCCTCTTTATCACCGGTTTCTTTCCCCTATCTTCTGTGCGAGCGAAGACTTGGAGGGTGCAGTTCACTCCATCTGAGCCACCCGTAAGCGCCAGCTAGTCGCTGTGAAATCTGGAAGGAAGGTGCAATTCGCCCCACCAAATCCTTTTCTAAAGAGTTGCTACTACCTTCAATCTCTGGTGTTCATGAAATCTTGTACCCGGCTCAACTCTGACATGTCCGTCGATGCACGACTTGGAATCAATTCAATATATCTGGGAATAGCTTCATACCAGATGTCCTTGTGCTGATCAAGTGCGACGTATGAGATGGACTATTTATTACCAATCTCCGAAGTCTGAGAATGGCCAAGTGACTGCACTGCGCTCCACGATCAGAGTTGCAGCTACGAACATAGTGTACGCCAGGGTGCGGCGTGCGCAATACGAAGGACTTATCCATAATGCAAGAGCGTTGATGTTCATGGTGCCTCGTACCTGCCTTGACTCAAGTATTGCTTCACTCTTACCTTTCTTTACCTTTGAGCAATCTGATCATCTGACTTTCTGCCCCGTCGTTTCTATTTCGGCAAGAGTCATCGTTGATCCTGTTGACTTCTTGCAGCGGCCGACAGTGAAGTGACTCATTCACCGCAACAGCAGAATCCCGCATCCATCCACGACCTCTTCCCCATTGGCATTGATATTCAATCGAATCTTCCCCTCCAAGCTGATCGAGATACCTTGAAGCTTCTCGCAACTCGACTTGACCTTCAGCGCAATCATGGAGCAAATCACCAAGGTCTTCTTCGACCCGCTGGCGACGACAAAGTCCCAGATCAGCGCATTCCTCAAGGACCTTCCCATCGGCTCCGCACACCCTTTCAGCCCCGAGCGCATTCTGCTGTGTCGGACTACCAAGGGAATCCGAGAGATTGATGTTTCGACCTATTCAGAGGATTACTTCTTCAATGCTGTGGATTTGGGAGAGCTGGGGGAGACGCTGTTGAGGCGGATGGCAGGGTTCCCGGCATATCTGGGTACGTGGCATATCCATATTCCCTCATGTCGATGGAGTTCACTCATTCTCCAGGCGGTTCAACTGACTTCAATATGTCTAGCCGTCTTCAACGACTACACTATCCAGCAAGCGCCCACCTCGACATTCAAAATCCCCATCGTGTCAGGCAGAATCGCCATTTTTGTAGTCTCTGAACTAACACCGACCTACTACGACTTCTGCATCGCCGATGCAGGCCGTAACGTGTGTTGCTGGCTTTCCCGAGACACATTTGCCGGTGTACGCCACAGCGGAGACTGTGTTGTCAAGAGGGACTTCCTGGCTTACATCACGATCGACGCTGAAAAACTAACTGACAAGGAGCTTGCCATTTTTATATCTGGATATATGGGCACGCGGCTCACAAGATTTTTAGGGAGCAACCCAGCCGTGCTCATTGCCAACAATGTCGACAAGGTAAAAAGCAAAGCACTCCCTTCTATATTTACTTGACTCTTACTGACTACCGAGTACAGCTTCTCTACATCGTTCCGGTTCCCTTGGATGCTGCTACCATTGGAAAAGCTACAATGTGCTGTCCCTTGGTGGTCAAGCGGGATGGAAACTCGCTGATCTGCTCGATTCTGCCAACACCCACAACAGACCCTGACGTGTATTGCAGCGGCCCCAAAATAAAGAGTTCTTCATTGCCGGAGGCCCTCAGACGTGCCGACTTCATTATGACTACTCCTGTTGCTAAATCGGATTTGCAAGGTACGCATCACTATCTCTGCAGGAGTCTGAGACGCATTGCACTAACAAGGGTCTAGATCTAGACGTGGCACCAGCTGCGAATACAAATATCGGCAACGCTATTTCTGCCTCCAAGAATACACCTACCATGCCCAGCAAGCCAAATGCTGTGATCAGCTCCAAGTCGACAATTCTCCCTTCCATCATTGATCAGCACACCACGCAGATAATTCGTTTTGGAACCGGACTTGAATTCACGGACGCAGGTTCGGAGTTAGACGCAGGAGATACAAGCACCGTAATTTTGCCCTGCATCTTTGGGGCTCAACTTGATGGTCCGGTACTCCTAGCAACGGGAAGAGTTCCAGCCAATGTCCCCTTTTCAGACGAACGCTCTCTTCGCTCTTACTATCAGCAGCTCAGGAGCGTTGTGGTAGTTGTCGACGATCGGATGACAGACAATGCCAGAAATCTTGCAAGCTCTTATCGAATTAACGCTCTGTTCGTCGTTCAAGTCGCTCCAAAGGAAGCTCCCAAGACCAGCTCAGAGATCCTGGCTCTTTTGAATTCCGTCAATATCAACGCCGTGACAGCGCTTGCGGGACCTCAATCCTTGATACTGGTATCAATTTCTGAGAAGTATTACTTCTACCGAGGTATTGCAAATCGATTGCACCTCAACACTGCAACCCTAGCCTTTGGATCAGATATCACAGATATGCTGGAAGTCGCCGGAATGGAGTCTATCATCGATCCTCGAGTCAAACGAATAGTCAACCTTGATGAGTCCAACGCTATCATCTTTCCGTCTACCGGACAGTTTGTCAAGCCTCAAGATCTCAGGAAGCTCTTCGAAGATTTCCCTGTAGATCAAATTGCTACTATGGAAGAAGATATCGTTGCAGCGGTCCCACAATTGCAGGCGCTCATGAATCAGACAGATCTCCAGCAACTCTCTAACGCTTTGATAAATATCCTCTATATCAAAACTAACAACGTGATCGCTCCAGTGAGAAAAGAGTACATCCACTTTATAACCAAGGAATTCAAAGCAGGAGATCCAGATTCGTTGAAGATGAAGAACGATATGCTTGGCAAGCTCAGAAAGGAAACCAAGAGCTTGCAGAAGGCTGTTGAATCAGCGACCTCGAGCTTGGCCAACATGATGTCTTCTCAAACAACTTCCAAGCGAACTCACGACTTAAATAGACTTCAGCGCCAGACCACAATTCAAAATAATGTTGAGGCGACCAAGAATATGACATTTGAAAAGCTGGCAGAGATGCTGGAGAACCACGCAGGGGAGATGGGCATGATGGTTATGAACATTGAGACAACTCCTTACCGCCAGCTCTTAGAAACTCTGAAGGATAGTACTATGGCTCTGGATGCTAGGTATGTACTGGTCCATATGCCCTCGGGCACCTTTGGTGTTTAGTCGTTTTGAGACATGTTTCTGACGTTCAATTTAGTTCTTGCTGTGACCTCGACTCTCGAATTCTTCATCTCGAAGGTTTCGATGCAGGCATTCTCATTGAACAATCTCAGTCTACTCACGACGGCCCCCTGCGGAACCAACAGGGACCCGCCCACCCAATTCTGGCATTGCCATATCTGAGTCAAAACAGGGGCCCTTCTGGTTCGATGCTTGCATGGGTTTGTTGGGACGAATTTGTCAATCTCGACAGCCCCTTCAATGTTCGATGGATGGAGAAGTGCAACGATGCCCATATTGCAGCGCTTCGCATCATGATGAGGGATACTCTCAGTCATGCTGTAGTGTGCAGGGAACATAATTTCCAGGCAGGTAGTTCTGAAATCGGTCATCTGATGAGTGCTTTGTTAATGGCCGCAATGTCAAAACTGGCCGCGATGAGAACAACCGCGCCTGGAGTCATGTCAAAGGCTGAGGATACAGTTACGAAGCTGATGCGTGGACTATTTGCCAACCTTTTGACAATTGCTGGGTCAGGAGTACGCCCCCTGAGCATGGTGTGGCAACTCTTTGGCAAATTTCCCCATTTCGATATCCCATCCTCGGTGGCAGATTGGAGCTTCTATGAAACTGTCGTCGCTTTATACCCATATACGGGATGGCCATTACAACAGTTCCATTCCAACCTGGAGAAGCTCATCGATAAAGCAGTTGTTCGAGTCGTTACCAAAAATGAGAAAACCGATGAGGTCAAGGCTAACCTGGCACATGATCTAGCAAAATACTGCAAGCTTCGGAATATTCAGCTTGAACACTCGCGAACAATTCTCACCATCTTCATGAAACTTCTTACGAATGAGGATATGGACCGCAAGGCAATTGCACAGCGTCTGCTGAAGAATGTCCCCCACAGCTTGGAGAAGGAGACTGTGAGTTACACAAGAATGATCAAATATCTTGAACATCTTGCAAATGGCGGCGACCGACGAACTCAAGATGATCTTGTTGCTGCCAGTGTTTTTACCAAGCGCTCTGCGACTTTCAGGAAGATCAAAGAGCAAATTGCATCAGCCTGCGAGAGTCAAGATGAGGCCAAGATCAAGACCACGTGCCAGAAGCTTCTTGACAAACATGCCAAAATTGCTCAACTCTGGTGTGTGGTGCCAGAAACGCTCAAGGTCCAAAACATGAAGGCGTACCAGGGTCTTTTGACGGCAAAGTACGACGATATTGATACAACCAGGAAGGCATACAATAAGAAGATATTCAGCCAGGCAATCGGCGACGCAGAGCAAAGACGTATTCCTTGGCAAGTTGGCAAAAAAGGCGAATTTGGGAATGATATTGAACCTTTGGATGAGACTTTCATTCATGAAATTCTGACTGGCAAGAGCTTAGACGTCGTCGCTACTTTCGACAACATGAAAGATGCCACGGTGAAAGTTGTGGTCAAGCAGGAGGAGCAAAGACTGGCACATTTCTCATCCGTGTTGTCGCCCAAATTTATCGGTCAAGTTGAGAAGGCAGTGTCTCCTGAAGACGTCTGCGGGATTATAGGCGTCCCTACCAGTGCGATGCGCGTCTTTGCTAAAGCTCTCAATCCAGATCTTGTCTGGGAAGAGTTGGCTCAGAACTTCAAGGGTGTCATTTTGTCGTTGGTGAAAGCGCGTTCCAACCGACTAGAAAGCCATCCTACCAGACGGTTGCTGGGTATGGGTAGCCCAACTTCGGCGATTTTGGTGGTTGAACAGCTGCAGATTGCAGAATAAACAGCAGGATTAATGATGTCCTATTTGAGGGCGAATACCTGGCGTCTTGAAAGTAGCGGGAGTTTAGGAGTTTAGCAAGTGGAAAAACTGTATTTACTATCGTTAAAAACAAACCAGAGCAGTACTTACATTCCTTTGACTGACCTATGGAAATGCCCAATCCGGGAATATGATCTTCTATTCCAAAGCCTTGTCGTCCAACCAAGCCGTGAACATCTTCAATGCTTCTACCGGCTTATCCCAAGGCACCATATGACCAGCACTACTAATTCTCGCATACCTAAGCGGCCCACTCTCCCACCACAACCCACCGCTCCAAGTCTGCTTGTTGTTCTCCTGCTGATACCTGAAATCAGGTAGACCCTTCCACTCCAACGATCCAAAAACGCGTTCGTTCCCCACAAAGTTACAAATCCAGTCATATGTCCCAACATATATCATCACTCGAACGCCAGAGTGCAGCAAGTCCGCTACATATGATCTAGTATCAATCAAGAAATCGTTTACCTTCTGGAACTCCCGTCCAACCTTGTCACTACACTCCACAAACTTCGGCGCCTTCTCATCAACCCCAAATGCAGCCCTCACAGCATCAGTGCGCAAGAACTTGGTGATAGCTATCATGATCGGGTAGCACAGGTACCCGTCACACGGTGTACTGATATCGTAGTAATTGCGCCCGGAGCGCACATAGGGCATCTCCAGCTCCTCGCCACAGAAATCAGAACTAGCTCCACAGATCAGGGGGTCCGGATAGGCATGGCATGCTTTGAGTAACAACTCGCACCTCGGCACCGCGGCAGCCATCTTCTCGCACACGCCGTCGTCGAGTAGAGGGCCGATGCCCGTGACATTTGTGCAGGGGATGTCGTAGTAGGAACTTGCTTGCTTGACGTCGCTGAATATGCCGTTGCCGATCAAGACTGACTCCAGCGGGATGTGATCTTCGGGCGGGGAAATGGAATTCATGGCTTTTATATGGGATGCGAAAACGGGAATGTAATGACCGCCGTAACTCTCGCCCGCTATACTGAAGGGCAACGATTTCGATTCGGGGAAGGCTTGGTACCAAAGCCGCATGAAGGCGTAGATGTCCTCGCTAGCGGCGAATGTACCGCCGTGCACATCGGACGTGTTGGTGCTGTACGAGAAACCTACACCGATGGGTTGGTCGAGGAAGAAGACGCTGGCGGCGTTGATCCACGAGTTTGGGTTTTCGCGCGCCGAGTCTCCGGATTCGTTGACGGTGCAGGGGCCGAGTTCCATCAAGAGCCCCGACATGGAGGAGCAGCCAGGCCCGCCGTTCAGCCATAATACCAAGGGGTCGTCCTTTGGGCTGGCGCGGGACTCGAAATAGGCAAAGTAGAAGTGCTTTGAGCCTGAGTTGAGGTAACCTGTGTAGCCGGATGTTGCACCAGGGCAGACGTCTGAGAGAGAGGGCTTGCCGCTGTTGGAGCTTGAGGAGATGGCGCTGTGGGGTCTGATGGTGAGGCTGTGATCTGGATGAGAGGCGTGGGTGAGGGTTCGGACTGATGGGTCTGATGCATCGCGGAGGGGCTCTTCTGTAAGCGGAATTTGAAATGCTGATATGCCTACTGCAGCGAGAGAGGCCACGATCATTGGCCAGATTGAGTTACGCATCCTGTACTGTAGGATATGATAGATATATTATATATATATGAGATGGGAAGTGAAGTCATATCTTGAGATATGACAAGCGAGTCGGAAACAAGCCGCGCTAGACAAGCTGACACGGCAACGATCCTCTGTCATGTGACTCTGGTGATTTTTACGAAGTCAGTTTGAAAAATGAGCAGAAGGATGAGGCCGAGAATGAATACTGAGGTTTGGAATGGCTAGCCTATCGGTGTTAAAAGTTGGCTCATTTGAAAGTTGGATCATCGTTGTGTTTTATGGGAGAGAATTGCACTGATCGCGACAGTTACTCGAGTATAGACCGCAAAATAGCGGCGCTTATTCTTGTTGACTTTTAATATTCCACGCTACCTGGACTATCATAAAATTGTTGCTGCTTTTACTCTCTACTATAAGCTTTATATTTTCTAGCAGAGACAGCCGTAAAAAACTATCGGACTTAACCCCTATATTTCAGGGTTCAATACACTAGAATCATCCTTTCAATAGGAGGGAGGCCCTATAATGAGTCGGGTATCCAGATATAAACCATATATCATCACTGTAAACGAGACTTCATTACAGGAAACGCGCATGGAGTATCTGCAAGAGCAGGCCCCATTTTTTGAATGACTTTTTGCGCCTCGCCTGGCGCGCTATGAATACTATGAACATTCTTTTTCCGTAACCCAAACAATCCAAGCCCAACATTTCCCTAACCATCAGCGCATTACCTCCGTTTCCACCTATCCAGCCAAGTCCTGGATTGCCATAGTCCACTCACGATGAGAGATCGACAACCAGAAGAATCGGCTTCGGCGCTCCATGCAGGCATATCCGACTGCTGATAACATCTCATTCGTGATGAACTTTCTAAATCCTGGTCCCTTAGTTAAACAATGCATGATTCCTCGTCTGGACCTGCCCGGCATTTACCCCTATCACGCTCTCTCCAGCGGGAAACGTAGCCTCGTACTCCAGCACAAGCTTCACACTTTGTCCCGGATTCAGTTGGACATTCCACGTCACTTCTCCGCCTTTCTTCGCCGTAGCAACAGCGCTTCCCCATTTTCCATTGTTCGCAATCTCTTTTCTATCAGAGCCATACACACTTGCTCGAACGTCTTTTGCATTGCCTTTGCCACTGGTTGGAGACGGAAGACCCGCAAGAGCATTAGTGCCGCCTCGAACGCCCTCACCCCCAGCTTTCAAACCACGGGGATATGTAATCTCTATGCGAAGGCGCTCGTCTTCGGAAACAGGAACTTGATCCAGGACAGTAAGCTCGCATGGGGCGTTGCGCTTGGTGTTGGCCATAACGACGGTTCGAGTGAAGACGTTGCTGTCTTCCTTATTGAAGATGCCGCTCTGAGAACGGCGGACTGTCGGCTTGGAGTAGTTGATGTTGATAGCTGGATCGACCCCCAACGGAAGAGAGAACGATTCTCCGGCTGAGCATCTTGGGAACGTTGCATGTCCCAAAAATGCTCCATCGAGAGTCAGGCCAAGAGGGCCTTTTAGCAGGGTAATCTTGGAGGTATTTCGGAGACGAGCCTTGAGGAAGGCGACTTGGCGGAGCTTTCCAATGACAATGTGAGAGAATATAACGTTCCGGAAATCAATCTTGGCAATCTTGTGCTTGATGGTGGAGTCGCTTGGCGCCAGGGTCTTGAGACCAGGGACGTCGTAGGTGGTAGTCATCCCAGATTCCTCCCAAGCGCCAGCTTCAAATTCAAGGGAGTTAGAAGCTGGCGCGTCGTCAAACAAACCGAAGCCCATATCCCCGTCTGATTCATCTTCCTTCTCTTCCTGTTCAGCAATACCATGACTGCTGCCGAATAAGGATGACGCCATTGGTTGTTGACCGGAAGGACTTTGTCTCGCTTTCGCACTAGACTGTCTCGCACTCGCATTCCCAAAGAGCCCACCCGTAGAAGCTAATTGCGCCCCAAAAGCTTGGGGTACAGGTCCTGAATGTCTGCTTACCACTTGTTGGACTTCCCTTGATTGTTTCGCCTGCTTTTGGGCGGCGAAGCTGGCTTGCTGCGCTGCAAATGTATTACGGGCGCTGTTGTCGCGGCCGAATATCTCCCACCGCGGCTTTTGGCTCTGGTCAGTCGTGGTACTCCATTCCTTTCTTTTCGCTGCTAATTCGCTTTGGCTCATAAGTGAAGCATCGGTCTTGGCGTTTGCAACTTTGCTCAGTCGGACATGCCATGGCTGCATAATAGGGATGGTTTCACTCAGACCAGAGAACGTAGTTTGAGATGTCGAGAGAACAACCTATGAACAGGTAAGCATGTTGATCGGGAAAGTATATAGGCCTGTCGTAGACAGCGAAAACGAAGAACTTCCGAAGTGTACAATACTAAGTGCTTTCTGTGTTGGAGATGAGGGTAGCTTACCTTTGCATCGCGCCAAGTCTCCGACGTGGTATTCTTTAGCTCTGCCCCGTATTCCAAAAGTCCAGCACCCTTCAATGTACTCAAACTAAGGTCATATCTGGGCGACCAGGAAGCTGAATATGTAATGTATGATAGAGATAGGCTGATCTCACCGGACTTCACCGGTGCAGCAGATGGTTCGTGAAAAGTGGTCGTGGCAAGATTGACCAGGGTATCGCCGTCATCCACAGAGCTGCGACGAGAGGATCCTGGTGTCAAGGTTGAAGGTTCAAGATTGATAGTAATTTTGTACACCTTCTTTGGCCAAAAAGATTCGCGCTCAGCCTTGATTCTCTGTTTCTCTTTGTAGATCTCGGCCTTCTTACGCATCATCTTCTCTTTCCGCTTCGCTTCCTCCTTCTCCTTCTTCTCATTGGCCTTCACTAAGTCCTTGGCCAATTTCGTCTTTTCCTTCTCAGTCTTACGAATGTGCTCGCGGATGCTCTCGCAAATATTGGTACTAGACTCGTGATCCTTGTAGATCTTCACGCGCTCCTCGTTGTAAGCTTTCAGAAGCTTCTCGAGGTCGTTTGGAGGTGGCCGATCAGTGCTCACACTTTTGCCAAAATCATTACAGATTGACAGACGGCTGGCAGCTGAATTGATATTCTCTTGTTCTTTGAGAAGGTCGCTGTTCAACCTTTTGATCTTATCCGTGACAGCTTTCATGGCAACATTCTCGAGCTCTGCTTCATCCTCATCGTCCTCATCATCTTCCTCCTCGGAATCAGAGGGATAGATATCCTCGTAAACCTCTCGATTTGGGAGAAGGTCAACTGCGACATCAGTGATTGTAGCGGCCCCAGTTCCCTCTACTTTGATGGAGTGTTCGTCAACGGTTGGTGCAAGCCCATCAATCACAATCTGGTTTGCACCTGGTTGTAGACTGATTTCTTTGATATCGCGAATGACTTGGGCTCGTGTAGGAAACAAAAGAACGCTTCGGGTGGTCAAGTCCCGAATGCGAAACTCTTGCTTGTGGATTTCGTCGTGTCCCATGATGATGGTTTGGTTCTTCGGGAATGTCGTACTTCAAATCAGGTGATTTTGTGACGGTAATCGTGACTTCGTGGGTGGTCGTAAGAAGAAGTTGATGGGGTATGAGTGAAAGAGAAAGAGGAAGAGAGGGTGATGAAGCATCTTATATGTCAATATACTGTAACACACCGGCCAAGGCAGCAAGATAACCCCGCATCGCTACCTACTACTTATATAGTATTGCACTTGCAGATGCTGCAGCGAATCATGGCCGGAAGATACTACCAGGCAGACATGAGGCTCTGAGTCACGACGATTTCCGACTCTTTTGATTGGGTGCAGCTCAGCTCAGAGAAAGAGTTCAATGGCGTGGTGTTTCAAGAACGGTAGCGGTGGCCGGGGGGTGGCAAAGCAAAGAATCCTACTCCGTACGCCTACCTGTTTTTGGTACCGCCTGTGGACTAGCGCTATTTGCTGAGTCATTAAATATACTTCTGGTGCTTCACTTCGTACATCCATCTCCATGTTACATTTACAATTGACATTGACATTGACTTAACGTCAACCATACGTTATAAATTTAGAAAGCCGTGACTTCCTATACACGAGGAATCTCCCAAGCATTTTTATTTCAGACTTTACGGCTGGTTGAAGTTGTGGTCGAAGTGCTGTCCATACTCCAATCCATCTCTTCTCTCCCAGTGAAAGCTTCCATGCGGTTGGCACGCTCTGGAGCCGCGATCTTCTCCTCACCTTTTCCGCCAAATGAATCAAAACCCCCCAGATGCGCATGAGTGAAACCGCCCCCGTACTTCAACCACATCCCAACATACGATATATGCCGATATGCGCAAGCCAGCACAGAGCCAGTCCAGCGGCTGCCTTGTTATCGCGTGCCAATGCAGCACACAGGAGAAGTAATTCTAAGACAAAGTCATGAGTGAAAGGGATTCCATTATTCTCCCGGTCTCATCGCCCAAAAACACCCAGTCTAGGCCTAGCCTCAGTGTCAACGACACTCCCCTTCGACGGTTTTTCGTGCTCGCGACGCTTCGACTTTTGAATCGTATTCTGCCCCCGCCACGGCCCCGTTCTCATGCTTTCGAATAACCTCTGCGTCAAAGTTGGGACTTTGAAACAACCTGCCGAAGCAGCAACGATGCAATTTGTAGCCAAGCACACCTCGATTCCCATTCCCAAAGTGCACTGCGCGTTTGAACGGAAAGGACGCAAGTATATACTGATGGAGAGGGTGCAAGGACATATCTTGAGACACGATTGGCTAGAACGAAATGCAGAATCCAAGGAGAAGATACTGGCACAGATTAAGAACATGGTCGGCCAGATGCGGTGCATCCCCCCTCCTTCAGGCCAAGGCATATCGAACGTCGCAGGCGGACCATTGTTTGACGGTCGACTCTCTGGGGGGTCGTATCACGGACCATTTGATACTGTACAAGACTTCCACAGACATTTGCGCGAAGGCTACGAAGGCGAAAATGAAGATGCGCCCGACGCGAACAGGCTCGTGGAATGGCATAACCAATCTTGCAGCAAGCCACTATTCACACATGGGGATTTGAGCACAATGAACATTATTGTTCGAGGAGACGATGTTGTCGGGATTATTGATTGGGAAACAGCGGGATGGTGGCCGGATTACTGGGAATATACTAGTGCATGGCACGTTAATCCGTACAATGAGTTTTGGAGAGAGGAGGTTGATAAGTTTCTGGAGCCAAAGGTAGAGGAACTAGACATGGAGAGGGTAAGGAGAAAGTTCTTTGGGGATTTTTGAACATTGATTTCTGTGACCATTTCGAGTGCCGTAGAAGAAATGCTGGCTTGAAGTCAGGATATCAAGTGCTATAGCTTTATCTACAGCGATGATTTAGTAGAGGTAAACAGCAAATCCAAGCAATTTTCATTCCTCGATACGTCCTTACTAATTGAGATATACAACGGATAGTCTTCAGGTATAACGTCTAGGTCGTTTTTTCATTTGCGACTTTCTATACCTTAGAGATACTTAAACGAGTGAGTATATGTTCTGTCGAATTTTATCACGTCTCGTATCTACGATGATACTAGAATGATAAGATAATAAATCAGATATAACAGATCTTACTAATAGGCTATAAGTAGCCGCGAGAACCGTTGGATCCAATCCGCCGTAAACAATTATAAACAGAACTTCTCTACTTTCTGTTGCAAATCGCAAAATAATATATTAATAGAAGTAGCATGGAAACTATTACTAATTCTATATTTGGAATAGGAGTCGAAACTAAGCTTCGATTACGACTGGGCAAAAACTAATTTGATAGCTGACAGCCGGCTCGTTCTTCCCGCCGTGACTAAGTCGTAAGCACGACTTATTAAGTCTAGAGCAATACGCGGGAGTTTACGAAGGGTGTAGGGTTGTAGTCAGTGAGGGAGCAGGATGGATTTTCCGAGACAACTTGCTACTATACGCTCGGAAATAAGAACGGCTTAGCTGTGAAACTTGATAAACAGGTCGATTTGTCGGTGTGGAAGACCGTATACGTCTCTATATACTTAAAAGGCAAAGTACCAGGCCGTTGTAAGACGACTTTTATATTTGAATATATGTATAATGTGATTTTATAGTAAGTAGTTGTAAAACTTCTTTAAGTATTCCTTAAAAGTTGTAAAGCCAGCCGATTTCCCAAGAATAGTAGTCTTCCTAAAATGGATACGCGAATGTTCCTTATATTACTATACACCTCCTATTAAAACTTGTATCATCAAGTCAAAAAATCCCTAGAAGAAGCAACTTTGATGACTTGGCAGACAGCGCTAAGAATAACAGAATAATGTGCCTCTTCCTTAACAACTCTAACTTTAAACTCGACATATCCTACAAGACTGTCGTGGACAATACAGGATCAGAGATACTTTGCTCATTCGATAAATTACAACATATATCCACAGAGCAGTCCCTATACACGTGACCAGGGGATAGTTCTTGGATCGGAGATGCCTTGCCTTGCGACTTATCTTTAGCATCTGACAGATACTTCTATTGTAAATAGACGCACGCTCTTCGATAAAGGAAGGAAAGACAAGCTTAGAATAGTATCAGAACCAGCGAATTGTTACTGTGAAGTGAGGAAGACTACGTGGGAATTGCCGCACTTTCAAACAGACATAGTTATTCTTGACCTGCCGGAACAGCCTTTATACAAAACACTGGACGAAGAGGCGGAAAAGTGGGCACTTGCTCGAACTTTTAAAACGAAACATAAAAGTGCATCTAGCAAAGGTCTCCCGTGAGATGGCTTATGGAATCTATGGCTGCTAGGGGATTAATAAATACGTAATCTATATAAAATACAGAAACATTAGCGTTTTAAACGTTTTATTGGGATAAAATACGTGTTTCGGAAAAAGTCACGTGCCTACGCCCTATGCCTAATAGAGCTGTAACTAAACCCTTATTAGACATAAAAGGGGCTAATCTTTGGCGCTAAACCACATATTTCCTAGTATCTACCCCCTCTCAAAAACTGCTACTAGCATCTGATATAATATGCTAAATAATAGGCGCTAAATTCTATATTTCCTAGTATTTCCCTACCCCCTAACACCCCTACTATTACTACGCTAAATGATTAAAACGTATTAAATATAAAATATAGAATCTTATTTGTATCAAATGATTAATTCAAAACCGTATTTTATAGCCTCAGTGCCCTAATGGCTGCGACACAGGTATCGAAAGGGCTAAAATCACTTCCCTAACCTGGAGGGGGATACCCTGCAGTCTACGACTTACGTGTTTGAAAGCTCCAAGACTCCATCTGCTGCTTCCATTGGCATGCAGTTTCGAAAGACGGGGTGCAGGATATGATAATGCTGTCGATACTTGGCGATGCTTATACTGCATTTCTACCCCGCCCCCTCATTCCAACATCTCATATCATCTCATGCACGCATATTACTTAGTATGCAGTAATTGAACCCAGCATTCGGGACGACGCGGAGTCTCTTCATGATCTGCGGGCTTGTTGGAGGCTAAAAGACATTGTGGCCTGATTCTGGAGAAATTCACCAACGTTACCCCACTCTTTGGTCGAGAAGGGTACAGTACAGCCTCGCTCCGTCCAGCTGGATCCCGTGCTCAGCTCAGACGTCCATGAAAATAGACACCCCCTCCTCCTATAGTAAATAACATTGAAGTTTGAAAATAAATATACCCTCCCCAATCCATCCCATCCTTCCATCCATCCTCGTAAACATGCCGTTCGACTTCGACGCCGCCATCCACAAACAATACGACATCGTGCCGCTCGACCCCTCCTTTATCCCGTCCAAGGAAGTAGCAAAGCCGCATATCCTGTGGGTGGGATGCTCGGACAGCTTGACGCTGGAGACGTTTACGCTGGCTATATCGCAGGAGGAGGTATTCGTGCATAGGAATCTGGGCAATATTCTGAGTAATGGCGATTTGAGCAGTGAGAGTGCCGTGGCATGGGCTGTGGAATTGCTCAAGGTATGTTACCCCTCCCCCGGTACATCCATGGGCTTTCAAGGCTGATGGAAGCAAAGGTTGAGCATATTGTGGTCTGCGGACATTATGGCTGTGCGTTGACAAAGTCGGATGATCCCAAGGCGCTGTACGGCTGGTCCAAGTAAGCATCCCTTACTCTCCAGCAGGCAACCCCAACATGCTAACTGGTCGCAGAGATATCACCCGACTGCATAAAATGAACGACGAGTTCCTGGGCAAATTCAAAGACAAGTACGACGAGAGATACCGCGAGCACAGGCTGGAGGAGATATACACATTGGCGGAAGCCGGGTGGCTGAGGAGACAACCGATAGTGAAGAAGGCGATTCAAGAGCGAGGGCTGCAGATTCACGCGTTTGTGTATGATAGGGAAACGAATTCGGCTGTACGACTGGTGGAGATAGATGATGGGAAGCGGGAGATATAACTATAATTCAGAAGTTACTATACCCGGCCCATCACGTACACGTCTTGAGCTGAAATTCGCGTCGAGTTGGGTTTATACGTGTCGCAGGCCTTCCAGAGCAGATGGAAAGTAGAAAGCTATTTCTGATCACCATTTCATGTTAACAATACGAAAAACAGCTATAAAGGTAGAGATATACAAGTGTATTGGTTAGGGCTGACAGCTTTACTCGCACGCGTTGGACGCGCCAGTATACGTACAATTTCATCTATCGCATGCTCTCCCAGGTCCAAGATTATCAACAACTTCCTTCACGAACTCGCCTCACCGTCTACTGTTCGGTAGTATACTTGTACTATGCCTGCAGATCATCCTGAAAAATCGTCCGAGGGAAGCACATGTCAAGCTAATAAAGGCCAGACCATCAAAAGCTACAATCTCCAACGTCGCAACATGTCAACCCACCACCTTCAACGACCGCCTTGAGCTCAAGGCTATTTACCAGTCTTCACAGAAAACATATTCGATACACGAGTCCAAGATGTTATACGGCCTCTTGACCACCAGCGGCGTATCTTTCACGCCTGCAAAAGACATCCCAGAACTATCAGGAAAAGTGATATTCATCACCGGCGGTACTTCCCCTCCCCCTTGATACCACTCCATTGCTTCTCCTATTACATCAAGACCACGCACTGACATCTCCCCCCAGGCAACGTAGGTCTCGGCCAAGAAAGCGCCCTCCAACTATCCGCCCACAACCCTTCCCACATCTACATCTCCAGCCGCTCCCGCCCCGCCGCCGAATCCGCGATCCAATCTATCCAGTCCACCATCCCCTCCGCACGCATAACATTCATCCAATGCGACCTCACGTCCCTATCCTCCGTCCAGGCCGCAGCGCAAGAATTCACACGCCTAGAGTCGCGGCTAGACATCCTGATGCTAAACGCCGGGATAATGGGCGTGCCGGCCGCGACGACGAGTGATGGCTACGAGGTGCAATTCGGCACAAACCACATCGGGCATGCGCTTTTGACGAAACTGTTAATGCCTACACTTTTGCACACAGCGGGGTTGCCGGGGTCCGATGTCAGGGTCGTGGTGCTGAGCAGTATAGCGCATGTGATGGCGAGCGGAATACAGTTCTCAGGACTAAAGAGCGCGGACGGGGGACTAGCGACGAACATGTCGCGGTACGGACAGAGCAAGCTAGCGAACGTGCTGTTTGTGCGGGAGTTGCAGAAACGGTATGGGGAGCGGGGGATAACGGCCGTAGCTGTGCACCCGGGGATCGTGAGGACGGGGTTGTATGGGTCTGTGTTTGGGGGGTGGGGGGGTGTGGGGAATGC
>QGMI01000212.1:0-46932 GCA_007821535.1 Lachnellula occidentalis | reverse complement strand
ATTACATTATATTATAATACCTTTTCCTTATATATATAATCCTTTCTTCTTACCTTTTTACTATAAGTTCTCTCTTTATTATAGCTATTATATATAATATCATCTAGCTAGAATCCTATTAATAGACCTAGTTTAAATTAGAATAGTAGAAATGCTTTAAATAGAAGCGTATCTAGTTAGAGTATATCTAGCTAAAGTAACTTAAGCTATAGTAGCTAAGGTACTACTGCCTAAAACCCGTTTATATCGCTAAACCTTTATTATATAAAGACTAAAACTGATATGCTAACTATAGCATTACTACTAACTAAGGTAATAATACTTAGAACCTATAATAAGGCAGCAATTAAGTCCCTTCTCCTTTAAACCTATTTATATCTCTAAATCTCTCTTATATGAAAATTAGAACTAATATACTAACTATAGTATTACTACTAACTAAGGTCTATAGCTAAACTAATTTGCAGTTATAATCCTAGCTTTAAACTAAGCTATATAGCCTCCTTCTCTCTTAAATACATTTATATGCCTTTCTAATTACAACTTATAAAGACTAATCTTTATTATAGTATAGTTATCTAGAACCTTCTTATTATATTTATTAATACCTTATAAATCTAGCCGGGCTAGCTATAGCTTCTATAGGTAAATAGCTAAGAGATAGCGCAACTTGTAAGTTAATTATATAAATAATAAATTAATAACTAACCTAAGTATAGTACTATAATAATATATAGTAATAAATCCTAGCTATACTAGGCTTTAATATACTAGTTAATGCTAATCGTATAACGCCTATATAAATCTTCTAAGACTATCTATTATATACTAATACGATTATAATCTAGAGTCGTAGGATTAATATGTCTTTAAATATATATATCCCTTATTAATAAAACGGCTTGAATATATAAGTCTTTAGCTACTATAAGCGCCTTCTAGGCTTTTTTAGAAGATGCTATAAGAATTGTAAATGGCTTAACTAGGGCAAATGCTATATGTAGCCTACTAGAGTTATACTAGATAGAGGAGATAGAGGAGGTTATAATAGTTATAAAGGAGGTAAAAGAGGTTAGGGAGGTTATATAAACTTTTAAAGAGGAATCTAAAAGACTCCTTCTTTAAAAAGTTATTAAGGCTCTAATAATTTAGTTCTTAAGAGCTATTATATTAGCTATTAAGATAGTAGTTTTGCTTATAGTTTTATAAGGTTTTATAGTTTAGTTATAAAGGTTTATAGTTTATTTTATAAGCTTTATATGCTTTTATAATCTAGTTTCTAGTATTCTTAAAAGTTAGTATAGTTTTCCTAGTATTAAGTTATACCTATAGACTTATAGATAATAATTTTATAGATATAATAATAGATTTTCTATTAAAAATAATATTTAAAACCCTCGTAAGAAAACCTTAATATTTATATAAAGACGCTCCTACTACTACTATTTTTTAGAACTAATTAGATTTGCCTTCCTACTCTACTATATCTTTTCTTAAAACTAATCATTTGCCTAGCGGCAAAAAAGGACGCTATTTGGCATTTTTTGCCCGTACACCCTATTAAAACTACTAAATCTGCCTTATATCCGGGGGTGAGAAAGTATACACTAGCGCTGGCAACAAAGGAGAGGGGGACAAAGCTCGCTACCCAACTGAGCTTAGCGCACCGCTTATCTTAGCGCCTCAGCTCCGATAAAGCCATTGCGAGCCTCGAGCACATCTAACGCCCAAACAACCATGTCCAGCTCAGATCCATCGTACACGGTATTTATCAGGTTACCATTCCCACGGGGGGACTTTGTTGATCCGCCTCCTGTATGTGTTCCCGCCGCTCTCCAATATCCTCAGCTGACCCACCAAGGTGGAATGGGACGCCGCCAAAGACAAGGCTTTGTGGAAGATCCTCTCTAAAGCTTCGAAGAACAGTGATATTGACTGTCAGTATCCTTGTTTTTATCATGCCAAGCTAATAGAATCATAGGGAGCGAACTGTTAGTGCTCATGCTATCTTGCAAGGATTGAACTAACAACGACAGAGCCGCCAAGTTCGAAGTCACCCTAGCCTTCCTCCTCCAACAAGCAGCATGGCTTTACGAAAGACAACTCCTACAAGTGCGGGCGCAAATGAGGAAAGTCGGGGTATCAAAAGGTTCTGCTGCGCCATCGCCAGTTCCTGGTAGTACATCTGAAAATGTAGGAGGTGAAATGATGAGGAAGACAGGCTCTGGAGGTGCAGGCCCAAGAGTTTCATCAGCTCTATCATCTAGAAAGGATTCTGCACTACTCAAGAATGACTCTAGCACTTCAAGTACTCCAGGTCGTCCATTAGGTATATTCTCAATCTACATGTCCTGTTTTTACTGACTGTAGCAGCCCCTCCTTACTCTCGCACGTCTTCTGCCAATACAACCATCACAGCTCGAAACTTCCCACAGACTAGTCCTCGTCCTACCCATGCGACTTTACACCGCCGCTCTCATTCCCCAATTCTTCAATCACGACCAGTCTCTATAGTAGAAGCTGCCAGCCGCTCCCCGCAACCAGACCCCCTCTCCTCCGAGTCGAGTTCCGAAGAATCGTCATCTGATTCAGAACCACCTGCACAAAGCCGACTTCTGCGACGACCCCCTCGATTTTCCTCGAACAAGTTGGGAGGATCAGAAGATGGCGATGAGGATGACAATGAGCCTGCTTTCATGCCATTCGTTGCAGAGTCTAGCCACAATGATCCCAGCGCTACACTGAGAGGCGATCCGAGGAATATAGGCCGTAGGGCACCAACAAAGAAAGCCATGGAAGTAGCGCAACAATCACAAAATTCCGACTCCTCGGCGAGTTCAACGGCCCCTGTGATGAGACGCCCGCAGCCGGTACCGAAAGAGGGATCTCAAAGACCAAAACCCACTGGCCCGTTATCTCCCAGAAGGACTGCGGAGTTAGCTGGGCGGAGTCCGGGTATGAAGGGCAAGGGAAGGGAGAGTAGTGATGGCACACCGAGTATGGGAAGTAGCTTTAGTGATTTGGATGGTATGTTCTTTACACACCCCAGTGAGTGCAATATTAACGACAGACAGACGCTTCGGTCACTCAAAGTGCTTTGGA
This sequence comes from Lachnellula occidentalis, assembly GCA_007821535.1. Classification (NCBI taxonomy): domain Eukaryota; kingdom Fungi; phylum Ascomycota; class Leotiomycetes; order Helotiales; family Lachnaceae; genus Lachnellula; species Lachnellula occidentalis. The sequence continues at coordinate 43,830 of QGMI01000212.1, read as the reverse complement.
GGAGGCTTTGGCTAGTAATATGCAAGCGGGCGGCGGCATGGCAAGTAGGATGTCATCTATCAGTCAAGCTCTGCGAAGCAAATATCTGTAAATCACATTGGTATCTTGCGCTATCACTCTGTTGTCTTATAATTGTGCAAGCGACTGTTCGATTCGAGGTGCAAAGCGATGCCATGCTACCTTTATCGCGACCTCCGAAAAAGGAGGGGTAATGTAGGGTGGCATACAAAGGAAAGGGTTGAAGGGAACATTGTCTCTCACCTTGATTGCTATTCCGCGCTGCCTTTTGTAAATCTCCCTTCCCGGCTTTCTGGTTTTACTGCACTGGATTAGGTTGACAAGAGTCATGGTGTTTTCAGCCCTGTTCTTAGAGCATAAAGCAAGGAAGGCGTTTCCAGCATATATACAGAGCAAGATATGACTCCCCTTCACCATCTCGTGCTCAACAAGGTCGCATACGTGCATGCAAACAAAGTCATGTTTTTTATAAATTTTAATTCCTGCTTTGCCTTATATATAAACCTTAACTAACCCCTCTTAAACAATATCCAAATCGCCCAGATATTCCCTCCTCATAATACCATTCGTAATTCTCAATTTGCTTTTCATTCTTCATTCTTCATAACATCCTTCCTTCCTTCCTTCTTTCCTTCTAAATATTGCTTTTTTTAAAGCTCCTTCCTCACCATCCACTAAACTCAGTATTCGCCTGCTGCTCCAACACCTTGACATGAGGCGGTTTATACCTATCCGCCGTTTCAGTCTCAATTTCATCACCCCATCCATTCCCCCCCCGCTGCTGCACCTCCTCTAACACCAAACCCCCATTAGTCCCACCCGCAGTCACCTCCTCCATCTCACCCCACTCATTCCCACCACCGCCGCTACTCTCCTCACGCCAGCGACCGCGGTCTTTAGACCGGATATTATAGCCCCTAGGCGGCCGCGCTACGCCTAGGGTACCGGTTTCGTGCAGGTATTTGCACGTGGTGGTGGAGTTCTGGCACCGCCCGGACGTGGCCCAGAAATAACAGGTTAGGCCGTCCTTTTGCGGCGCGGGGGGAGGGGTGGGCAGGACGTCGGCGAGGGCGCCCCAGGTGGGTTTTCCCATGCGGAGGTTGGAGGCGGAGCCGGTGGGGGAGACGAAGGAGTGCAGGTCGCGGCATTCTTCGTCGGTGAAGCGGCATTCTTTGTTGGGTGTGCCCCAGAACCTGGGGTGGGTGGGTGAGTTAGCGGGTTGAAGGTTAGGGTTAAAGGAGTAAGGTTAAAGGTTAAAGGTCAGGGAGGTATGAGGTGCAGGCTTACCAGCATATCTCTGTTTTGGGCGGCACTGGCTGGAGAGGATCTTTCCCCATGGTGCGTTTGCGGGAGGGTCCGGTGGGAGGCTGAGGAGCGGTGCTTCCATTCATGGCCCTAGACTTGAGGATTTGGTCAAACTAAAGACGTCAGCATCAAACTCATGCATAATCAAGAATGTTCCCTACCTTTTCATCAACCAGCTTTTCTATTTCAAGTTGAGTCATTTGCACGACATCTTGCTGCTCCGAACTCTCGCTCTTGGAATCCATATCCGCAAGCAAGGCGAAACGCGAAGTTGCCAGCCCGCCGACGGCTGGGCGGGTTGGTGTGGGAGCAACGGTCTTCGGACGGGTGATGGAGGGCACTTCATCCCATTCGGCAGCGTTGTGGTGTTCGACCCTATCCAATCTCCTAGAGACCGTCGTGCTGACACTGGGTGCGCGCTTCTTCATAACCGGCTTGTTCTTCAGGGCGAGCTGCTGTTGGTGTTCAATCAACTGTGCCGCGGCATCTTTCATGAAAATGGTCTCCCGGAACTGCCCAACCTGATTTGTCCGCAGATTCATCCCACTGTAAATGCTGCCAGACACAAGCTTCAAGACCTTGATTTGATCACCGGCAACAACGTCGAGGGCGATTTGATGGGTCTTGGGACAGCTGCTCTGGGCAATGTAGATAGAATCAAGTTTCACCTTGCTCTGAATCTTGGGTTGCATGGGGGCTTTCGAAGCAACCGATCTTGCTGGTCTGGTGGAAGCGCGAGATTCGACTCTCTTGGGTCCATGATATTCGGCATTATTCGGTTGATAGAAGTCATTGAGGGATTTTGGGGTTCGCCCATGGGACTTGACAAACTGCTCAACAAGAGCATGTTTAGATGGCATTGTCGAAGCTGGAGACGATGTAGTCCAACCATTGATTGATGCAGTATTCGATTTGGCGGATGGAGCTTTAGGACTCACATTCTCCACGGAATTGACTTCGTTCGCCCATGATTGGATCTCACGGGGGGTAGGCGCTGGGTCTGGGTCCGGGTATACCTCTTGCGTGACGTGTTGGTGATTGGTTCCCGAATCAGACCATTCCTGAGAATATGATTCCTGCTTTGTGTACTTTGGGCGGGACTTCTGGCCAGCCCTGGTCAAGCCAGCGTTGAAAGCTTTCACTTCGTCAAGCTGTGCTTGGGTATACCCAGCAGTAAGGCCGTTGGGAGGGATTCCTGTTCTTGCAGGCTCAACCTCCTCAACGGTCTTTATTGGAGTGGGAGAGTCCATTTCGGACAGGTCCACCATGGCATCTCCCTGTTTCGCTGGCGGGTGTGGTGCAGACTCTTCATCAGATACCTCTGCAGATGTGGCATTGGGAGTCTCTGAAGGAGATTCGGAGGGCGAGGTGTCGAGTTGGGTTGTTGGTGGGGCAATTGGCTCCTCTGATACCTGCATAGAATCCTTTTCAATCAATTCGAAAGTATCAGAGGCGTCGACATTATCGGTGGGTTTATGATCTTTGGAATCGTCAAAGCTCATTAATTCCTCTTCCAGGACATTTCTTGGAGGGCCTTGTGTGAAGACATATTTGCCCTTATGAATTAATCCATCGATCTTTATCCATTCGTCTTCGGTAAAGTAATCTGCTCCATAAAGCATATAAAGCCCCTAAAGGTGACATATCATTAGTAGTTGTTGCACAGAAATCAATCCAAGACATCAGATGACAAGCACTCACCATCTTCACCTGGTCCAACGCCCTGGTTGCATTTGCGGATAACGCCATCTTGCTGGTATTGATGGGTGGCAGTTCACTTGACAGGATGGAAGTAAAGAGAGGAAGGACAAATGGTCTTTTTCGGGCAGATGATGAAAATGCTAGATCTTTTTGGCCCGGCAACCCTATAACAAATGGGAAGGGTTCCAGCTTAGTAGGTTGGTTTCAGGATGTGTGCAATATGCGGGCTAGCATAGGTTTGCAATGATAGATCGTATATTCAATGTTTTATACTAACATCGACACATACAATCCTCAGGAAAAGAAGTTCCTCTGTTGGAGGAGAAGCTGTGTGAATGCGTTGGGTTGGTATCGCTGTACGACCCACATAAAAGACTTCATTTTCTCCTTTCACCGACTCTTGATTCGTGCCAACCCAACTAGACCCAGGGAAAGAGCGGACCCAAATTGAAGCCATTGCAATCAGAGATCCACAGCAAAGGAGGGCACCAATGAAGAACTTTTCAGAAGATGGCCGGCGCGGAAACGTAATTAAGTTAGAACAGCTAACCCGTGTCATGGACGCGGACGCGTTTGGGCGATGAGATGAGCGCGTTTTTGCACAGACCGTGTCGTGTCTGGTGCAGGAACGACTAAGGTAAGGTACTCCGTAAGTCTGCGCCAAGTCAGCCGAGATGGAAAAGTAAGCCGCCCGTGAAAGGGGGTGGCTGCATTAAAAGAAGTGTGGCACAGCCGCCTACCTAGGTATATACTGCTCAAGGCCTGGACCCCACACCGCCATCCTCAACTGGTTTACTTGTATTATCATTTCCTGTTCACTTCGACTCCCTTCCTCCCTTTTCACTCTCTGTATTCTAACCGTACATCTCTCGACTGATCGAGATAGACCTCCGATGTAATGCAATCCCAAAGCTTTCGTTGCCCACAGGGTTCAGCGGATCCTGGCTACCATTCAGGACTGCTGGCTGAGGGAACAATGTACCCCCACTGTATACGCTCCCGACTACAATCTTGTCAGTTGCTAGAACGAGCAGTGCTAGGAGACGAGCATTGCTAGGAGACGAGCATTGCTAGGAGACGAGAAAGTCGTGAGCTCACTTACCGGTAGGAGCTACACTAACAGGTCTCTCAGGATCTGTGTCCCTGTCTCGATAATCTCTTTCCTTTTTGTAGATCCAGAACAAGAGGAGAATGACGCTCAGAAAACCAATTATGCTGAGAATAATCGCAAGGACTGAAAGAGTTGGCGATGATTGAGACTCTTGAGGATATGGAGAGGCACAATCCGGACACTTCGTTGCCTGAGAATCCCGTATTCGCAGACTGGCAGGTGTTTGTGTTGGCAGATTCATTGTTTGTGACGTCTCGAGGAGTCTGCTCTGCGATTATCTTACAACAGGGACTTGGAGACGGGTTCCATCCTGTATATTACTATATCCAGTATTCGAACCTCGTGGAACGATTATCGTCTCTCGAAAAAAGGGTCTACATGGCGGGGTACGAGCCATAGTTGCACCTGCTCACCAAACTGGCAATCCCAATCTGCGTGGCTGAAGACAGAGTTGGTATCACCAGGGTCGACCTGTTTTGAGGAACAGTACGACAACGGGTACTTGCTTAATCTCGCCAGAATATGATTGGAATTCGACAAATTCCGGGCGAGCTATCAAATCCGACGAAGTGGAACTTGGATTCAGTTGTATTTGTACAACCCAAGGCGCCTGTCGTGATTCTGCTGTGTTTCATCAAACAAACGCAGGTATTAATCGGAATACGGTTCCTGACGATCTGTAAATTTATATTGACGCCAAGGGAACGGCGTTGAGATATCAGGAACGCATCCAACTACAGGCCTCTTGACCAAGACACCAAATTAAGGTCATATGACCTGTCACACAGTCGTGCAGTATTTACCAAGGCAATGCATCGGCGATCGCTTCTCAATCATGGCCATCATATGCAGCCTGCCGGCTCTTGTATTCCGCTGCATGTTCCCGCTTTTGCTCTCAACCTCGTACTGTAATCTTTGAGCCCACCTTCCGGGTTGATTTATCTGCAGTAGTGCTTTTTGATCTGGAGCGCAGAATCGAGGATGCATGATTAGCACCTACAATTGTTCGTGCAGTATCTCACTAAAATTATTGTCCCATTCTGTGCCATGTCCTGTTACCCCGGTTGTCTATCGTTTTGTGATCATGCTAGGCGGTGGATCTGCAAAACCTCTTGCTTTTTTTCATCTCAGGTACTTTATTATCTCTGCATTATGTTCGCGCTGTCTGCTTCTATCAATCCACAGTTGTTACAAATGTGTTGGCCAGTCGCCCACGAGTGCTCTATCTTTGCGATGGGATATGTCCAGTACCCCAGGCTTAGCACCTCTCGAGCTTATGGTACATTGCATCGCTTGGAGAATTCGCATTGATAGGTTTGTTTAACGTGTTGCTTCTGTCGAAAGATTCCTGCGTCGAGGAGGCAGACTTTTACGGAACGAATCTGAAAGAATGGCACGCGTCACATGAATCCAGTGATGACTTGGATGATCCCGATAAACGATTGCTTGAAAGAGACGAGCACCCAGTACCCTCTATATATCCTCCTAAGCGTACGTTCAGGAAAAAGTGGGCAGGGTACTCTACACCAATATCAGGAGTGACTGTCACGTTTTCATTCCCGTACGCTCCTTAGTGATCTAATGGCAAGTTTACTTCTCCAGAAAGTTATTATTTCGAACAGCCATTTCACCCTCATCAGTCTGATGCTATCTCTCAACCCCTATCTCTCCTGCAACGTTCTAGTTGGAGGCTCTGGATGCACATTTCCAAGGGTTCCGTGTTGAGAAGCGGGGTATGTAGTCTTATTGCGTCCGCCTGCATGTCAGGATTACTAGACCATGTATTCGATATGCTGAAATATTCCTACATTGAAAATCTGGTCTTTCTGCAGATAAAATCTCTTTCGATCAGCCTTGTAGATCAGAGAGAATTTGTTTAGCTCAGGCTATTATCCAGTTCGGGACGTTTAGTAATGGGTTAGAAAAAGATTTCCTTCGGGTACACCAGTCGTTTGATTTGCTCACATGCATATTTTTTATCAACTACCGATAGCTGATGTACCCCGCTACCACCCTCATGTATCTCGATACCACCCTGCTGTGCGTCAGCAAGCTTTGGATCACTGTGATTCGTGGCATCGTGCAAACACCACATCACTGACCATACTACAGGATGGGATACTGATCTACGAACCTTCATTCGAAAATGTACTAGCTCAAATATATATGACTATTGTTAAAAGCTCGATGGAGTTCAACGATTCTTAGGCCATTCCGAAAGACCGGAAATCCTAAGCTTCATTTGAAATTGCAACTATGAAAATGATTTTCTCGAAGCCGCCGATCCTCAACTTGCTACACTTTTTAACTCCCGCATCTTCGACTTACTTCTACCCAACAGTACAAGCATCGCTTCTCGAGCACATACTTGTCGATACACACGGTGCTCATGCCTCAGACTTCATAGACGCCATAACGCCATGCACCAACTACGTAAACGGAGCTCAGACTCTCGGCCGAACAACAGCAGCACAATGGATCCGCGTCGCCTTTCATGACTTTGTCACAGCAGATGTGGCAGCCGGGACTGGAGGAGTCGATGCTAGTATTGGCTTTGAGACGTTGCGAGAAGAAAATGCTGGATCTGCCATGAACGATACACTGAGCTTCTTCAGGCCGCGTGTCAGTTCGAAGATAGTAATGGCTGATTTTATTGCTCTGGCAGTTGTCATGAGTGTAGGGAACTGTGGCGGGCCTCGGATTCCCCTGCGCGGTGGTCGCGTCGATGCAACGGGCGGGGGTGAAACGGGCGTTCCTGCCCCTGACTCCTCGCTTGCGGAAACGTTGGGGTTCTTCGGTGGTGCGGGATTCGGCCAGGTGGATTCGATCGGGCTGACTGCCTGTGGGCACACGATGGGGAATCTGCATCATGAGGTTTTCCCCACCGTTGTCGGGGCTGAAACAGTGTCCGCTAACAACACCAACGGCGGGGTGCATTTCGATAGCACGGTTGCGACTTTCGACACTGCGGTTGTTCATGAATATCTCAATGGTACGGGGAATGCAGGGGGTCCGCTCGTGACTTCTTTTAATATCTCGTCGCGCAGCGATCTCCGGCTCTATGAAAGTGACGATAATGTTACGATGATTAGTCTTGCTAAATCAGGCAATGTTTTCTTCGATACTTGTGTAGATTTATTTCAGCGCATGCTCGATACGGTACCAGCTGGCGTTGTGCTTTCGGATATCGTCGCACCGATGGCTGTTAAACCTATCAATGCAACTCTGGATTTTGATAACGATGGCAATCTAATCTTCACCGGCTACATAAGAGTAAGCCGCATATCTCATCTCATATTGCGATCAAATAAGTAGCTAAATCGCACCCAGATCCTCACTGCAGCTGCAGCCCCTCCACACTCACTAACCCTCACCACATCTCTCAACGCGCAAGCTCTCCTTCTAATTCCCGAGTCCCAAACCGGTTCAAGCATCTTCGGCACTACCACTTTCTTCCCCTTCCGACAGTACCCCGATATCAGATCCGGAAGCTTTCACCTCCTTCACCGTTTCTTCGCCCGGTATACCGTCCCAGGCCTTTCCTGTGCAAGCAGCTGCTTTCATCGTGCCTTCCCTCACCAGCGTCACAGCACTCAACAACTCCAACGCGGTGGTCACTATCCGCTTTTCCGTCGCTGTGGCTACGGGACAAGGCTCGAGTAGAGTGATGAAGAGAGATAGCATGAAGAGAGATAGCGTGGCGCCGAGTATCAGTATCCAAGCGCCAGTTGCGCAACAGGGGACCTTGGGTCCTAGGATCGAGACGTGGGATCATGTGCCTGTTGCGAGCGTGGGGTGGAAGGCGGGGTATGAGATTTGGGAAGGGGGTGTGAGTGTGCATGATTGGACGGAGGGACCTATCAGCGTGAGTGTGAGGGATGGGGAGGGAGGGGAGGTGGATGTTGTGATGGTTGATTGAATGAATTGGGTGGTGTTGGTTTGATGGTTATTGATACGGGTGCGGTGAGGCTGGATAGATGGCTTTTTGTGATATGTGAATAATTGCTTTCGACATCATGGGGGACGTGTTGGAGCCAGGAGAAGATTCACAGACACTTTTCATTCAGGGCAAGAGGTCTTGTGGTTGTGTCGCTGCCATGCTACTTTAGAGAGGGGTATTGGAAGCAGCAGTGAAAGTGTCTAGTGACAGTGCTGGAGTTGACAGGGGTTAGCTTCGATGTTGCCATTGACTTTCTTTTATAATCATGACATTATTTCCAATCAACGACTACGATTCTTTCCACTCCCCCCTGTCATATAACTCGTCTACTCGCATTACCCATACCCAGCTTCCCCTCCACATTTCTCAACACTCTATAAACCAACAAATCAGCCAATCTTCAAACAAACCCGCGAATCTACGCATAAGCGCCGCTACTCGTCCCACCATTATAAATTCAATAAATTCAAAAGCGCTTACCTAAAACATCATGTTCAACAAAGCGGTAAACGAAAGCCATTCCAAGCTTCGTGCCCAGAATCCCTTCTTCGTGCGCACTTTTTCAAACACCTCACGGTCGCTGACGCCCTGGCTTATAAGCTCACGCGCCTGTTCTTTCTGCTCCTTGGTCCAAGCCCTAATTTCCTCCTCTACTGCTTGCTCGTCCTCACTGGCCCTGTGCGTGTCCTGCAACTGTCTCCGTTCTGATGCGCGGACTTTCGGACTACGTCCTGCCGTCCTTTTTGCCAGTCTTGGGGTGGCTGTTGAGAAGAGGACCGCAGTTGTTCGGAAGAGTTGTGCGGTGTGTGGATTTCTGGGAATTGTGTGGTGAGAGGTGAGAATGAGCCGGCTTGAGCGTGCGAAGGGGTTCAGGATGCGAGTGGGAGGCATGGCGATTTGAGTTGATATAGTAATGCGATGATTGCTTGAATGAGGGTAAGAAAGTAGGAAGGAAGAAGAACACTGCCCTGAATTGAAGCTGTCACATATCATATCCGTTATCAAGACACTTCACGCCCCAAAGTTCGAAAAGAAAATAGTCTCTCTATTCTCAAGCAGATTAATGGCTGACTACTTCTGTGTAACACGACAGGCGACGTGTAGGATGCAGGGCGATGTTGCTGCCTGCGCAACCTTTTACGTTAGATTACAACCAACTTAACGTACAAACGCCTATCTCATATCCATATAACGCGTAAAATCTACAGAAAAAAGTTCAACCCCATTTTCCCCCTCGTTTCTATCCATCAATTCTTGCCGGATATGAAAGACCTTGGCACAAGTAAGAATATCAGTACCCAGGTAGCTTCTAAAACCCACCATTCATTCCACGGTTCATGGAATCCCTTCCTACAACGTTCGTCAATCAGGCGAATATTAAACTATATACTCAATTTCTCTTTTCTTTTTTACAAGACTTACTTGCTTGCTTCCTACGCTAATAATAATTCCAGCCAGCCAACCAGTAGCAAAACTTCACCATAAAACGTAATTACCCCCGCAATCTACACACCGTTTCATATTCTAGGACATTATACAAGGAAACATATAAATCAACTTTTACTTCCTTCTTTCCTTCCTTCCTTCCTTCCTAAGGTACCTTACACAGACAATAACTCGCTCTATTTTAACACCTCCTTTCTAAGCGAGCCCCTTGCTGAACCGAAACCCCAGGCACCACCCCCATCCTACCCCGTCAGGAATGCATGAAAGTCGTAGCCTGTCAATGCATGATGTGTATATAAATAAATAACACTATATATGAATGAACAAATGAACAAATGAACAGGGGGGATATCAACAACCAGATTGCAAGAAGAACAAAGCACGCATGCTTTATGTGGAATAGGCCCCCACCCCCATTCCAAGTACAGTACTCGCTATAAAGCAGATTGATTACCAACCAGTCCTCAGATGCATGCAACGAGGATGACTCGAAGATGAGATGTGATGTGATGCTAAAAATGCAAACTTTCTTGGTAAATTCCCCCTTCCAAATCGCGAGAATCCATCCGCCCAACTGCAATTTGCCGACGCCGAGCGACAGACGCTCTGAATATCATTCATAACATAACCCGACATGCTCAACCTAACATGAATATCATACACCCATAATAAAACAATTCCCATCACTTAGTTCTCATCAGCCCACTGCTCAATCCTCTCAATCAAATCCGGTTTCCTCCCATTAATACCCAAGCCCTTCGCCGCTAATAAATCCTTCAGTTCCGCAACAGTATGCTTAGCCAGCTTCCCCGTACTAATCATTTTCTTCAACTCATCAGCACGTACACTATCCAGCCCCTCCGTCTTGACCTTTTTCTTCGCCGGACCCTCCGAATCACCTAGCTCGTGCTTCACTCCTGACCCACGCTCTTTGCGATAAGCACTAGTCGCCTCTTCCAGTATCTGGCCCCATTTATGTATGTACTCACCAGCGCGCTTCTCGACTTGGCGGTACTTGGGCACGGTTTTGTCTTCTGGCGTCTCGGGTATTTCTTCTTCCAGCGCCATGGCTTGGAGGATCTTGTAGTGCCATTGTAGGGATGGGTTGGGGTATTTGTTCGGGTCGTAAATGCCTTTCGGGAGTTGCAGTTGTTGGACTACTGTGCGCATTTCGTCGGTGAGATTTTCGGGGCTTCGGACTGGTGTGGGTTGGTCTGGGGCTTGGCGAAGGTCGTCGACGAAGGGAAGGGGGTAGAGCCATAGTCCGGCGGGGTTGAGTTGAAGACCTGTAGTTTCAGAGAGGCGCTCCTCGGACGGCAAGATTGCAACAATGATTGGGCTGGAGTTTCGTCTAGCGATGAACCATGCAAGCCCCATTATCTTGCCCTTTACAAGTTTCTGCCATAGTGCTGAGAAAACACGGCTTGAACCAACAAAGCCTTCTTCACTGGGGTATATGAATGTTGATTTCTTGACCGAAGCCCAGAATGGTAGCATCGACTGAGGTTTGAAGCCTATAATCCGAATGCCAGGCTTACCGAAGGTTCTCAACTTTTCTTGATCCTCGATTGTAAACAAGATTTGAGTGCCGCCAAACTTGTAGGCTTTTTTTATTTCGTCCTTTTCCACGGGCTTGGTGGTATCGTCATTCAAACGAGCTGACTCTGGCTTCACTATCTGATTTGTTTCGCCTCCTTGGTAAATCCAGTCTTGCTTTGCCGGTTTTGCAGGCTGGAGAAGATTGTATCCCTTGACCGAGATTTGGAAGTCAGGACCAATCTCGAATTTCATGTTGGAGAAAAGTGCGCGTTTCGTAAATTGCTTGGAATTGATGTCTGAAATGAGGTCGTTCAGAAGGTTTATGCCATCACCACCAGAGGATTTGAAGTCTCTAGGGGCTGTTGCCAAGTCACCTCCATCGTCTGCTGGATCGCGATAGATGATGTCCTGCGAAAATTAGTATATTCAGTGAAAAGATATGCATTTACTTACATCGTAGAACTTTGTGCGGTCGAACTTGTGGTCCGAATGCGATATAGGGAACAATTCAATGGTAACGCCTAAATCATAAAGATCCTTTGCCCGAACGGTGGCGGATGATCTTAGAGCCTTATTTGCGCAATGAGGATCGTCCTTGTCTGTGATGATGAACAATCTCCTGGATCCAAAGTCTGGTGCCCCTCTAGTGAAGATTTGGTTGGCGCAGAATAACAAGTTTGGCATATCTACAGGCTCTTCACTTGGCTCCAGCAAGCTTTGAGCTTCATCCTCATCTTCTATAATGGCCTTTAGAGCTTTAACATCCGCTGCTGACGGGACATTAAGATCGGTCAGGAGGTAGCAGTGCGGGTACGAGATATTGCCCTTGGTACTGTCTTGTTTTTCCTCAAACTTTGACTTCTCGGTGCCAAAAAGGAGGACTCCCATCATATCTTTCGGGTGTGATATTATGCGCTGTTGCATGATTTGGTACGCGCACTTGATGGCAGCAGCAGTTGGACTGTCGGTTTCCGGTTTCTTGGAGTCGGAGAGTGGAGGAGGGGCGAGCATAGATTCGCTGACTTCAATCGCGAAGAGAACGGCATCTTTTTGGGTGGTGTATGCCTATGTAGGTATTAGAGCTGTTATGTTCAAGGGTCTGGGTTGCAAACGGTCTCATCAACATCCTCTTCGTCCTCTTCCTGGTCGTCCTTGTTCTTCCAGCTTTCGTTGCCTTCCGCCATGATGTTTGTTGGGGGGAATGCGCAATCGAAGGGGGAGGAGAGAAGAATTGCGAATGGGCGATGTAGGTTTTCTTCTGGTCTTCAATGGTTGTGTTGTGTGGTTCTGGAATTGAAGTTGTTTGCGATCAGGCAGACGCGCGCGCTCAGGTCGCGCTGTGACGGGAGTTCACGTGATAATACTTTCTCGACCAAATCAAGGCATCGTCATTGGCAACAGTCTCCTCGGCATTTTCACTCCCGTGCGCCGTCATAATCCCTGTATATCCGCCCGCTGATTTCTAGACCCTTGAGCTTGCCCCAATCATCGAGAGTTGGACTTTGAACTTTCTCATCAGCCATAAGTCAATAATGATCTGCGAATAAATAAATAACAACTTCCTCAATCTCCTGTCCTGGCTCTACATTACCAGAACATGGCTTTCCGAACCCCCATAAGCCAGCTCACCAAAAGAGCGTCACCGTTAACAATATCCAAACTGTCATGTACGCCAACAACTGCATTATGGCAAAGGGCCAATGCGAATCAAACACGGTCTCTTGCGACACACGTACCGCCAGTCACTCATGATGCTACGAGCTCAAAGGGTCCGACGGCTATGGTGTTCATGAACATGGGAGGTCCATCCACAACGGATGAAGTTGGGGGTTTCTTGAGCAGACTCTTTGTACGCCACTATGGCATCAGTTATCTACAATGCTAACTACAACACAGGCAGATGGCGACTTAATTCCTCTTGGACCTCTTCAAAACTACCTTGGCGCTTTTATATCCAAGCGTCGAACCCCCAAGATCCAGAAGCAATACGCAGCAATTGGTGGCGGCTCGCCCATTCGAAAATGGTCCGAATATCAAGCAGCAGAGATGTGTAAGATCCTCGACAAGACCTCACCAGAAACCGCACCCCATCTACCCTACGTCGCATTCCGATATGCGAATCCATTGACAGAAGAAATGTATACCAAGTTACTGGCAGATGGATTTGGCGGTGGCAGGGGAGGCAGGGCTGTAGCTTTCACGCAATATCCACAATACAGTTGTTCGACGACTGGGAGCAGTCTGAACGAGTTGTGGAAGTGGAGACAGAGGTTAGAAGGGAAAAGCGGTGCTGCCAAGGCTGGCGACAATGATGGAACAATCAACTGGAGTGTGATCGACCGATGGCCATCGCATCCTGGACTGGTTGATGCAATTGCACTTAATATTGAGGCAAAGCTTGCTGAGTATTCCGAAGAACAACGGAAGGATGTGGTACTCTTGTTTTCGGCACACAGCTTGCCAATGTCTGTGGTAAACAGAGGTGTGTTATTATATTACTCTGATTATGTTAGGTATCTGTTACTGATGTGACTTAGGTGACCCATATCCTGCGGAAGTTGCTGCCACAGTTGCCGCTGTGATGGCCAGATTAGGTCATTCTCACCCTTACCGCCTTGTATGGCAATCACAAGTCGGACCTAGTGCCTGGCTTGGAGCTCAAACCAGTGACACTGTCGAGAACTACATTGCAAAGGGTCAGAAAAACTTGATTCTTATTCCAGTGGCGTTCACATCGGACCACATTGAGACGCTGTACGAATTAGATGAGGAAGTGATAGGCGAATCCGGACACAAAGACACGGTCAAGAGATCCGAATCCCTGAATGGCCACCCTGTGTTCATTGAAGCTTTAGCGGATATTGCGAAAAAGCATCTGGACAGTGGGGAAGCTGCAAGCAAGCAGATGGGATTGAGATGTCCTGGGTGCAAGAGTGAAAGGTGTGCGGAAAGCAAAAAGTTCTTCCTTGGACAAGGGAAAGGAGAGACGTTCGCTGTATGATGATTGGGATTGAGAACTGTATATTACACAAAAGTGATACCCGCGGTATCACACGTGAGCGAATCTAGATATGCATGGATGTGCCTGGTCCTCGGCTGGTGGGATAACACAATATGCATGACGGCGTCACCACTTTCCCCTTTAGAAAAAACAATATAGAGCATTGAAGCGCAACCACGAATCGTCAATACATGCATGCAACTTGACAGGAGATTTATAATATCTTATGCTGAAAACACGCGTCTCCTTAGGCAACAATAGTTTCAAACTCAATCACCGGAATGATCTCCCCGAGCTGACGGAACCGAATATAGAGATGGCCGTTGACCCAATCGCCGGATTCCAACGGCCGAGATTACAGTATCAAGCACGATACGCCCTGAATACCGTCTCAGCTCTTACACTAAGCCTTGATTGGTCGAAATGACTATTACGTAGCTATTCTTTGGTGTCCATCCCGTCCTCCTACCCTGGCACATACCACATCCAGATGGATTGTACACTTGGACCGCCCGCCTGTTGGCTTGCGATAACGACGACCACGACGACTTGCTTACCTATGCTTTTACATGCAGCACATTCATACGCGAATACCATGACTCTACGACTATAATCCTGTACAATATCTAGACGGCTACAACAGTTCCCATTGGATTGGAAGCTCCCTCCATGCGACACTCCACGTATTAGTACTAGCACCAGCAGCGCTCAACTCCACGATAAGCCCATCCACTCTTGTACGTGAGAGTTGAATCCCTCGAGATGGACGACGAGCATGAGCGACGCAATGGCAAGACGCCAGAAGAGGACTGGGGCGCAAAGGACTCACTGAAGCGTAATGCCAGTCTGCGCAAGACAAAGGGCACAGGCAATGATACTGAAGCGACTCCATTGCTGGACAGTGGGAGTGGGAGTGGGGGTGGAAGTGGTGGTGGAAGTGGTTCAAATGACAATGGCAATGCTACAGAGCTGGAATGGGAAGGCCTTGCGGACTTTGAAGGCTTGCCCTGGTGGCGGAAACCATCTGTGAGTCTGCATTGCTCCCTGCTGCTATTCGAGCTTCGTGACTAACAATAGGCAGATTGGCTGGATGATATTACCATTCTTCCTCTTCGCCCTCGCAGTCGGTGGCATCCTCGTCCCGAAACTCAACCTTATCAAGTCTCTTGTCTGCAGAGAATACTTTATCGAGCAAGCCGCCCTCCATCCCTCCCACATCTTCACTCCGATCCTCCTCGGTGACGATAACCCTCAATGCGAGATTCCTGCAGTCCAGAAGCTGGTCACAAGGTTCACGCTATACATGACAATACTCACTGGTGGACTAAGCGCTATTGTGTCCCCAAAACTAGGCGCTTTCTCTGACCGTTATGGGCGTACGAGAGTTCTGGTCATAACATCCCTCGGTGGTTTTATGGCGGAGATCATCACTATCCTCGCAGCTACCTACCCAGACAGTATTTCCTATGAGTGGATGCTCGCAGGTTCAGTATTCGACGGCCTCTGCGGCTCTTTCACAGCTGGTATGGCCTTAACCCACGCATATGCAGCTGACTGTACCGCGCCTTCGAAACGGAACGTCGCGTTTGGATATTTCCACGCGTGCCTCTTCTCCGGCATAGCATTTGGCCCATTGCTAATAGCAATCTTTATTAAAAAAGGCGGTACCCTGATAGCCACCTTCTACATCGCCATGGGCGTCCACGCCTTCTTCATGCTCTTTATCTTCTTCCTGGCCCCCGAATCTTTAAGCAAGAAGCGCCAAGTGCTAGCCCGAGAAAGATTCGCGGCAGAAAGTGCAAACACCGATCTGGATGGTTACGGCTGGATAAGGAGTGCCAATATTCTCGCTCCTCTCAAAATCCTCTGGCCGACAGGTCCAGGCACTTCCAATCACCTCCGCGCAAACCTGATATTGCTCGCAGCAGTCGACACCATAATGTTCGGCGTCGGCATGGGAGCCCTGACCGTAACAATATACTACCTGGGCTTCCAATTCCACTGGAAAACCCCCGAAACCAGCGCCTTTGTCAGCATCGTCAACATCGTCCGCGTATTCGCACTCATTGCCGTAATGCCCCTCCTCAACTACCTATTCCGCACGCGGCGCCAGAACAAACAGCGGCGAGAATCCGGGTTCGCGATTCCGGAGCCGAATTCCGGGTCTGATAATTTAGACCTGAATATCGTGCGCGCGGCCGTCTTATTTGAGATTATTGGCTATGGAGGATATGCAATTGTCAGGAATGGGAACTTGTTTACTGTTGCGGGGGCCTTGGCTGCGGTTGGGGGCATCGGAAGTCCGACGCTGCAGAGTGCGCTTACGAAACATGTGCCGCATGATAGAGTAGGACAGCTGCTTGGTGCGACGGGCTTGTTGCATGCGCTGGCACGTGTGGTGGCGCCGACTGTGTTTAATATCATATATGCGCAAACAGTTGATACTTTTCCGCAGGAGATATTCGTTGTGCTGTTTGGATGTTTCTGTGTAGCTTTCTTGACGAGTTGGTTTATTAGACCACATAGTAAGTTCTCTTGCACATCTTTTGTCTCGACTTGACATGCAAGATACTGACATTTGGTAGTCTACCTCGACGAGCCTGGATTGACGACAGGAAACTCGGAAAGAACGAGGCTTACGAATGACCCTGATGTTCTTGTCGATGAGGAGATTATCGGTGCCTGATGTTCGTGTGAATACAAGTCTTTTTTCAGTGTATACATCTCCCTTCTTTTTGGTATACTTTTCCTTGTAGATCTCAATATAGACGGGTAACGGGATGAGGAGTTTGGGCGTATGGTACGGTAGGTAGGTAGGCAGGGAGGTACTTTTGCA
Organism: Lachnellula occidentalis; assembly: GCA_007821535.1. Taxonomy (NCBI): domain Eukaryota; kingdom Fungi; phylum Ascomycota; class Leotiomycetes; order Helotiales; family Lachnaceae; genus Lachnellula; species Lachnellula occidentalis. Next base: position 26,933 of record QGMI01000212.1, on the reverse strand, counting down.
TGCATTTTGATGGGGTTTAGAGTTTAGATGACAGATGGTGTTACTACTAGCATGTAGAGAAATGGATATGAATAATTATATCTAAGGTTTTGATCAGTTAGTACGAAGTTTGCCCATGCTTGTCATGAAGATCAAACATCTCACGCAGCCTTCTCTCCCATCCTATTTGTCTTAAATGGGTAGGCATTGAGCGAGCGTAGGTTATTTGTGGACTTCTCAACAGAAGACGCGCAAGATTGAAGCTTAGATGATATACTCTTCTAAGCTTCACGTGCACCGCCTCTTGGATCAAACGTTGTCATGCAAGGAATGAATGCTGGGACGAAAGTAAGCATTTAAGCGAGACGTGGCGCTGCTTGGCGGTGGAATGAACGGAGCGGAGCTTAACCTAGCGTAGATTGCGTAAGGTAAGGTACGGAGTATTCACGCCAACCTAACAACATCATGTCAACGTGACAATCCAATTTGCGACAAACACGACAACCAATTCAACAGCTTCCTTAATAGCAACAAGCAGAAACCTAAGACTTCTAGACTCTGTTCAAAGAACCTGGTTGACAGCTAGACGTTGTCCAGGCTTTCGTCAGTAGGAATACTAGGGTGTTCGAGAGCTGCAGTAGGATGCAGATCTCATGTATCAGAAGTTGATCCTTTGATCTCTCCTCCCCAGTCAGGCTTCTCCTGGTGCGCGCCATTCGTTCTCACACAGAGTGCTGACCCCATAAGAGAGCCGCTCTTTGGTGCGTTACCGTCAGCAGTGAGCAGGGGCCCTGCAAACTCCTGCAAACTCGCCCAGTCCAGCCCTTGCTGAGTCTTCCTCTCCTGGTATATGACCATGCGGCGGCTCGTGCCATCCATGAGGGTACTCGAGTATTCGTCCCATCTTCCTTCCCCGTTAAGCTACGGTACTCCGGAGTAGTGGTAGAATCCGTTTTATGGAGTCGTGGGACTAGACTCGTGTTTATACTCCTGTTCCCTGGCTGTTTTCGTTCCTCTTGGTGGCAACTCCGTCCAAATGCTGGGTTCACATCCATTGATCGGCACCCCCATGATCTGCACAAGTAAAAATTTGGTAGCTTGCCGTGTCTATCTGTTACGATCTGTGGGGATTCGGTGATTGGCTTTTTGTTTTCCGATGTTTCATGGCGGGGATGCAGATTAAGGGGATGGAATGGAGGATGGTTGGAGGATTTTTCCATGGCAGGCTTAATCAGTGAGATGGTGTTATTTTCTTCTAGTGAAGAAGCTATATAACTTCTGCTCTCTTCATTCTCTTCGACTTTCATCATCGGCATCATCAACTTCCTCTTATCCCTTCCTCTGTTTTTCACACTGCAAGTGCGAATACACCCACTGTCTCTACACTTCGGATTCAGATTTTATATCACACATCCAGCATCGTCATGCATTTCTCATACATTGCCGCATTGGCGATCGTCTCAACGGCACACCTCGTACGTATCCCGTTTCTCAAACTTCTCCTTCTAGTAAAAGACTAACACTCTACAGACACTCGCTGCAGAGGAAGTCCGTCCCCCAGTGTACCCAGGAAGGAATTCTACCCGTACATACCCAACCGGCACTAGACATCCAACCGGTCATCCATCTGGTAGTGGAAGACCATTTCCTTCAGGCTCAGGAGTCATTGGAAAGCCACCGAAGCATTCCTCGACCCACAGCGAAGAAAAGGCCCATCCCACTACACTCCCAACAGTCACAATATCGAGCGCTGCTGGCTCAGTTACTGAAGTCCCTGGCCAGTACAACCCTGGCGGGCCGGCGAAGATCGTGTCCTCCCACTCTGAGGTCTTAATTCCTTCAGAGGCTGCAAATCTACCAGTAGCAGTTGTTGCAGCATCGAGCGCTTCTGGTGCAGCTACTGAGGTGACTGAGGTCCCTGGCCAGTACAACCCTGGCGGCCCAGCCAAAACTGAGTCTAGCAAAAGCCACCCAACTGGTCACCCAACTGGTCTGCCATTGCCCTACCCCCTCCCATCCGGCGAATTCCCCCACCCAGGCAGGAACAAGACCTCAACAGTCCACCACCCCAGCGGCACCGTCCACCACATCGAGCCAGTCGGCACTGGAATCCATGGCAAGCCGCCTGGAACCCACACCAGCGAGCACCACCGCCCGACCTCATCCGGCACTGCATCTGGCGCAACCACTACTGCTCCGGCTCACGGAGCTCAAAAGCCTACCCCAGAGCCTTACGTGGTTAAGCGTGAGGAAGACGACGATGACACCAATATCTGGCACTTCCCTTCGGGCATGGGCCCTGGGTACGCACACCCATCTGGTCACGCTCACCCATCTGGCCATGCTCACCCGTCTGGCCATGCTCACCCATCTGGTCACGCCCATCCATCTGGCCATCCTCACCCCAGTGGCACTGGTCACGCTCACCCATCCGGTGGTCCCCGCCCAACTCACCACCTACCATCCGGATTCCTCACAAAGACCAAGACCAAGACCAGTGCTCCCGAAATAACCACCTTTTGAGCACATTCTCCTTTTCTCGCATGATATGACTTAGCGTGCGTAGGAAAATACATACGAGCAATCATTTTTCATCTTTATTCATTTTCTCCACTTCTTGAACCAAGATTTTTAGGGTGTGTACTATCGAGTACGAAAAAACAAAACACTTCTTTCTGTAAGGCGTCTGGGTATGGGATAGATCATGATGCGATCGAGATGATGGAAACGATGCAATCTAAGTGCTAGACGCATTATACCCACTCTCGCTAGCTGGTTGGAATAAAAGCTGGCTTTGACGATCTTCCATCTATAAAATCTACTATGGCATTGCTTTGTGAACTGTGTGATTGGTTGAAAGCGAACAATGAGAACTATGTTTTCCACCTGCCAACAGCGCGCTTTCAATATGGTATGATATCAATATCCAGAACATACCATCCCCTTTCCTGCTATACAACAGCTACAATTCTACAAAAATCAAAAGCTCAAGCCCTTTTCAAGACTCGGAACCGGACTCGGACGCGAGAACAATCGTCCGAGCTGACGTCAATTGTATCCTCGCTTAACCCCCTGATGATGTTTTCCTAGGGACAGGACTGTGTTTCAAAGACCTTCCTACAGCTCCTACGGTACGTAAGTCTTTTTCGGGGATACGTACCGATGATTGTTATCGCTTCCTTTGCTTCGTGCCCCGGAGATACTATTTGCTGTCCAGAAACACGTCATCGGACTTTGCGTACTTTATAGAAGTATCTGGTTTTTTAGGAGGTGCGGAGGCTGAGATATCTTGAAATTTTGCTTTTGTTAGCTGTATACGTGTAAAGAAAAAGGTTCGAAGAGCGCTTTCGAAGAGTGAAGTGAATGGAGGTATTCACTGACAGAAAGACTTTTTGAAAAAAAGGTGTGTGAAAAGGATAAGTAGAACAGTAGATTATCTCTAGGAAGTCAAGACAATACATTTCGACTAGAAGAGCAGCCCCCACGTGCAGCGCATTCAAGGCAAGCATACATATATCCTAGCTTTCCATCTCCTTTCGCCGAACTCTGATCAAGCTGTTGAAGTAAGTATCTGCGTTAACGGTTGATATTAGCGCTATATTCGTTCGGTCGGTCGAAGCATTGCTGTTGATAATCTATAGGCTTTCGTTCGTTTGAGTGACTTGGGCATATTAACTCCGGGGGAATCGATGCGACTAATTCTAGATTCAATTGTTCGGCTGCTGCATTTACGTATCATTTGTTATCTCTCTGATTCTCTCATCCGTTTCACTCAACGTATAGTCCGTTTTCGACATGATATAATTGTCTGCGGCTCTACTGCTACGGGAAGTTCGTGAGATATAAGTGAAGAGGAAGGAGGATACATATTCACAACTAGGAATCGAGGGTTGGCTACGTGACTGGGACATTTTCGAACTATGCTTCAAAGCCTTATTTACTACCTAGGAGCCCAACTATACTCGCTTATTAAAGGGGCGTCCCACGGGCCTGTGTAGGACGCACCCGGAGCTTAAATTCTATCTTGGATGGGAATTGACTAGAATCACCTCGAGATTGGATAGGAGATTTGTTTCAACTTTTCCGAATCCGCCTCAAGTTTCTTTCTATAGAAAGAAGGAGCTGCTACTCCGAAAGAAATTATTCATAACTTCAAGCGTAATTACCAACTTACCCGCCAGAATATCTTTATATTTTTTTACCAGTTTTAAGCACAAGTTTATCCCGCAGATTGAAGCGCTATAATGAGTAAGTAAAGCTCAAAAAGATTACACAGGCTATTTACCTTCATTAACAATGAGCTCACTGCACTCAATCCTGTCGCTGGAATTGAGAACAAGAAGACTGCGTGAATCCTAGCCTCATAAGCACTGATAAGTTGCGCCTCCACTTCCTTGTCAAGACCAAAACTATCGAGATTAGTTGATCTTGTGCAGTGATGCGAGCTTTCATGTTATCATCGAGTCCGGGAATTCGATCCATGCCTTGGGCATAAATGTTTGAGTGTATACAGCCGCATACTATGCATTTACATCGTTAGTTACAATGCGGCTTAAGTTCTTGCTGTTCAGATGGTGTGACCTACCGCTCAACCCAATTGCCCCACCTAAAGTCCTGAAAAAGTTTCGAGCTGCTGTTACCACAGCCCTATCGGCACTTGACACCCTTGACTGGGTTGCAACAAGAGCTATAGCAGAGTCATATCAGCAAATCTGAGCTTTCAGTAGACGATTTCAGAGTGAAAGCAGTTATTGCCACTTACTTGATTGAATAGTACATCCGACGCCAAGGCTCTGGATCAGAAGATAACCAAGAATCTCTCCGTGTGAGACATGCTGATCAAAAGTCGTCTGAAGGCCCGCCCCAATGGTCCAAACACAGAATCCGATCTGAATAGGAAGAATTATCTCTCCGGTGCGACTTGAGATCTGCCCACAAGTGACCGATGCCAGGACCTGGATGAGTATCAAAGGTAATATAAATAGTCCCGACTTTATTTTCTTCTATTTGTTTTGCTTCCTTTGTCAAGGTGCTTTAGTTGCCAATCATGACTGACCTCTCAGAGATTCTAGCGGATCTTACGCTGGACGAGAAAATAGCGTTATTATCTGGAAAAATCTGGTGGAGGTGAGAAATTCCAACGTACCGTTTAGTGATGAAAATTCACTCGGCCAGAATAAGTACTGACAAATCCTAGAAGCAAAAATATCAAGCGCGAGGGACTTTTGTGCCCTACTTCAAAACAACAGATGGTCCCAATGGAGGTAATTTCAGATCTTCACGTTCAGGATTTAACATTAACGGTTTTCAGCTCGAGGAGAAGCCTACGTTTCAGGAGTTCGAGCGGCATATTTTCCATCTGCATGCTGTCTAGGATCCTCTTTCGACAAAGACCTGATGAGGCAGATAGGAAGTGCCATGGCAGAAGAGACCAAGTCGAAAGCCGCTGATGTTCTTCTGGCGCCGACGTTGAATATGGTTCGATCGCCGTCGGCTGGTCGCAATCATGAAACTTACGGGGAAGACCCGTTTTTACTTGGGATTCTTTCTGCGTGTTTTGTGAATGGTATGTGAAGTGGATTTATTTGAAAGTTATATGTTTTTAAGATCGTCATTGTCACTTATTCAACAAGTAAAACATTCGTACTTCACACAACTAACTGTTACGGTTTCTACAGGATGCCAAGATCGTGGCATTGCGGCTACTCCGAAGCATTTCGTAGCCAACGAAGCAGAAAATAGAAGAACTACACTCGACGTACAGGTATCCGAGAAAGCTCTACGGGAAATCTATCTCGAGCCATTCCGTCTCGTCATGAAACATTCAACTCCCTTATGTTTTATGACTTCGTAAGCCTACCCCCTTCACTTCCTCTAACCTGCCTACCTACCTTATTAACCCCACTCATAGCTATAACTCCGTACAAGGCGAGTTTGTACGCCAATCCAAGCGCCTAATCCAAGATGTTTTGCGTGGAGAGTGGGGTTTCACCGGCCTAGTGATCTCAGATTGGGGAGGCACATACTCAACAATCGCGCCCATAAAAGCAGGTCTCGATCTAGCAATGCCAGGAAAGCGACGACACCGACAAGACAAACTCCTCCGCGCGGTTCAAAGCGGAGGGGTTTCTGAAAAGCTCGTGGATGCGTCTGTTATTCGGATCCCTAGAGTCGCTTTCGAAGCTGGGGAAATGGGAGAATGATGATGAGTTGCCGGAGCAGGAGGCTGATTCGCCCGCTAGAGATGCTTTGATTCGACGTGCGGCGGCTGGGGTTTGGTTCTGTTGAAGAATGAGGAGAACTTGCTACCGCTTGCTCCAGATGCGCGGGCCGGGTCTCTGTTGTTGGGCACCATGCAAACATTACAAACATGTCTGGCGGTGGATCCACCAAGATGAATCCTCTCAAAGGCGGAACACCTCTTTCAGCATTCGCATCTGCTGGTATAAATTTCCAGTACTCAGCTTGTGTTCCCGTTTCCGATGCCATCCCCATACCCCTAGAAAAAATAATCTCACCCTCAAAACCGGGTATAGATGCCAAAAGTCCCATCCAGATATCCTGGTACAACGGTCCTATCATCGGGCACAACCACGCCATGACAAAATATCTCGCTCGCCCAGTTTAAATGATCAAAGAAGCGTGGCCAGAATGCTTACAAGCATCCTTCTGTAACCGGATGGAGTTTTCCATCACCCCAGAGACAACCCGTAAACATATCTTTGCTGCCATCACTACGGGAACATCAAAGCTGTATATAGATGGCACACTCGTCTTTACACGCGCGCAAGAACAGGATATCAGACCCGAAGCTTTCTACTTCTTCAAATCAAAACTAGAGCATGGAGGATAAAATGTTGAAGTAGCGATATCAGTGATGAATCATGGGAGATTAGACCCTTGGAGTAATCACACGCGAAATACTTAAAGGTTAGAAAACTCATATCAAAACTCGATACCGACCCCGGCTCTCTAAATGTGAATCCAGGGGGGGTGGATCATGTGATCAACCCATGCATACGTGATATCACTGTCATGTCTGTGGCAGTATGGCTATAGCTATCTCGGAGCTTTCCTTCGGAGTAAGAAAGAAGAAAGTATCTAATAACATAAGACTGGTTCACCAAAGTTTCATTCTAGAAGAAGGGTCCACTGGATATCTTAATACTGCAAAGCTTTCATTCATCAAGTCGATCCATCCTCTACAATTCATACTGTTACTCTCCGCCGCTGTAAAAAGTCTAGCACCGGCACCAGCACCAGCAAAAACAAGCCAGCGAAAGCGAAAGCCTGGTATCAATGCATGCCTCATTTTCAACGCCCAGATATCGGATATCTCTCCCTCCAAAACGCCGACCCAATGCAAATCGCTTCCACCGTATCAATACAGTCACAACATTAAAGGGGGCAGGGCCAGCCGCTCTGCTCATTTCATAACGCTCATACTAATACAACGAATGCTCAAAACCGGTTATTCTGATTCTGGTTTGGATTCTGTCCCCACAGCGCGTGATGTACTTCCGGCTGCGTATCATCCTCCGGCCGCACCGGCCGACTGGAGTTCGCCCACTGCTCTGACGGTGTCTGTTGTCTCTGTTGCCTCTCGTTGCGCAATCGGTCGAGATATGCGTCTGCTTGTGGGGGCTTTATGTATGGATCTGGTATACCGTGGGCGTGATATACATCCGGCTCGATTGTCACGGCCGTACCGATATCTGATTCCTGCCGCCTGACGGTTCCGGGCGATGGGTTTATGCCTACAAGCCGGTCAGGACTTGTTTCAGCATAGGCGTTGTATTGGCCGCCAGTATGTATATCCTGTCCGTCGGCATCATATCTTTGTCTAGCTGGAACATATGCTCCAGCGGCTAAGGGATTAGGTTGCGCGTGCGCTATCAAGCCCGCTCCTTCGTCTGGTTGAGGGCTCGGCATCCCAAATTTACTCCGCCTGAACTCATTGGCGATTGGGAGATTATCCGCACCTTTGTACCCATTGTTCCTTCCCCCCAACGCCATATCATTCTCGTTGTTTGGATTGTTTATATCGAAGCGGTTCTTGTATGAGGCATCGTTCTCGCGCTTCCTAAGCCCGAAAGCTAACCACTTCATTCCACGTCCGAATCCTTTTATCATGTCCCAAGGGTTCATAGCATCGACAATGGCTTTGAAGCCCAAGAATCCTCCTTTCTTGGGGCCTTGCGGATTGAAAGGCTGCCCGGGTACAGGGTATTGTGAACCAGCGCCTCTGGAGTATTCCTGCCAAGGGAAAGCCCATTGATGCAAAAGCGCAAAGATGGCCATCTCAACGCAGATAAGCAGGGAAGGAATTCCAACCTTCAAGTCCGGATAGGCCAATGTGCTCGTAGGTTTGATGACACCGAGAGCAGAAGATGTGAGAACACTGATCATGAAACTCTGCCAAAAGGAGAGGAAAACTACGAGTTTGATAGATACAATCTTCAAAAACGGGTTGTGTTCAGCGAGGTCTTTCCGCAGCTGAATATAGAACTGGATCAGGCAGTACATGGCGATTGTGACCGCGACACCCTCAATAACCAGGATCTAAAGGGTTAGCTAGATCTCAAATATGAGCAGTTGAACATACCCAGATATGCCCAAATATGGGCGAGTTGGAGGACTCGCAGTATTTGCCAAAGTATTGCGTGATAACCGCTGTGACTGTCATGGAAACCCGTATAAAACAGTATTGGTATACTCCAGTCCAAATGATATTAAACCATGTTAGCCCACTTCTTGGCGTTCTCCAGCATCCCCTCTCTCCACCGCAACACTTATTTGCCCACGTTAGCGGCCATACCCATGCCTTTGGCTCGATACTCCGGAAGTATTCTTTCTGTTCATGCAGGTCCGGCGCAATGTAGTGGCAGAGTAGGGCGAAGAAAGAGGCGATCGCAAAGGCTTCATAGCATTCGTAGATGACGGTAAAGTATATCTCGTGCCAGTAGAACCAGAAGGAGAGGAAGGACGCGGTCGCATAAACGGGTATCATGAAGAGGATGCGTATAATACTGGGCAGGTTAGCGATTTCTTAGGATAGAGGCAGGGAGACGTACTGTCTTTGCTCGTCGGGTTTCGTATAATGTATCGCATGCATCCAGATGAGGTAGAATGATAGCAGAACGGCGATTAATGCAGTTGCTGCTGCGATTACAAGGCCTAGGTCATGGAATGTTAAACTCCCCGCGATTTGAACTTCAGATGAGCCAACTATATCGCGTCAGCAATTCCCTTCCGTCTCCAAGTGCAAGGGATTCCATACTCCGCATGTCGTCCAGCGTCGAGTTGCATGTTCCATTAATGAGCATCTTTGCGGTGGTTGCTCATCGAACAAGCAGTCAGAGAGAACCTGCGCCGAGGGGGTAGGTCGTTCCTTCGTATGCTTTGGCAAGTTCTGTTCGCGCTCTTCCTTGTGTTTGCGTAGTCCTGTATACAGAGTATTCGATCTCTGTCGTCGTCGTTCGCTCTGCGTGTGGTGTGGGGTGTTTCGGATTTGAGTATGCAGCTCTCAATTTCGCGGCCCAAGGATGTCTTTGTAGTCAAATTGCCTGGCCGTCTCAAAATCTCCCTCGGGTCTTTGTTGAGGGTTGAAAGGTGATGGAACTGCGCTTCGTGCGTTGGTAATCATGGGTGATGGTCGTGAATGTACTTGTATCTTTGTTCGTGAGGAGTGAATCATGGGCTGCAATGTATCGATACGAAGTTACGAAAAGAGTAATGTTGTTGGAGGTTTGATTGCGCCTGTGTGCTGCTGTGGCTTGCCCCTTCCTTCCCCTTGTCCTCGACGCCCAACCGCCCCGCCCCTTCCTTCCCTGCAACCGGGCCCGGGACAGGCTCCAGGACCCTTCGTACTGAGGCCAACGACCAGGGGTAAAGGCAAGATCACTTGGCCCTTCAGCGTTTGGAAATCCCCGTCCCAAGCGCTGTCTTGGCCCTGCCGACATACGGTATTCCACCCAATCCCAGGCTCGTCAGCAGTCAAAAAGCCCCAACAATGGTCACAGTGCCGTGTAGTGTGCCACACAGCCTCCTCACCGAGATGTGCACCGTTCAACTTACCCCGTAAGGTAGGTAAGGTACCTTAGGTACCATAGGTAGGTAGGTACCTATGGAAAGCCAACGAGTACGGTTACGGTTCCCACCTTCCGGTATCTCATCTCATCTCATCTCATCTCATCTCATCTCAGCCGCCTTCCGAGTTCCGTCATAACGGAAACAAATTGTAAAAAGACATAAAACATCTCTCTTTCCTTTTGCTTTCCTTCTCTTTCCATTCTTATCTCCTATAACATTCCTCTGTTAACTCTTCTCTCCTCTTCCCTACTATCTATAGCCAAGAACAGGCGAAGCACTTGGCAGAGTTTGATGTGGTAGCTGGCGCCCGTTTGGTGTCACGATGAAACTCCTAGTGCAAACAATGCGATGAAATGAAAAAGCACTAGACGAGAAGGAATACGAAATCATGTGACCTGCTTTTCTGTTTTCAGTTTAAAATGATGAACTTTATCAAACGAATACTCGTGTACGGAGTACGATTTTTATCTCTATACGCACGTAGTAATATACTCTTTTCGATATCGATTACATCTATCACAACAGCTTTTTAAATACCAAGCAGAAGCCCGTTCTCCTCTACCAAACAATAGCTTACTTCCATAATCAAGCATTGCTCTTTCACTATCCACATCAAGACATCTTCTACCTACCCACCTATTACTCTTCCCCCTAAAACCTTCACTCTATATACTCCACCCCTTCCATTCATCCCACAACTGCATCCAACAGACACGCCTCACGCACATACACATACACATACACATACACATACACATACAAATCGTATTAATCATTACTACTATTAAAATTCTTTCTTGTATGCATGCATGTATGTATGCCCCATCCTCGCCTCATCCCAAACTTGCTTGCTTGCTTGCCTGCCATCCAAGCAAAATGCAAAGGGGCCAGCCAGCCACATGGATCAATCCCAAACGCCAATCCCCAAACCGTCCATCCGCTTGGCTCCATGCATGCAGGCATTCATTCAATTAAACATGATCAAATGTACACAAAAAAGCCATATCATATCAAACATCCACGCCATGTCATGAGACCGGGGAACTCCATTGCGTATTCCATCGTTCACATATCAATCCATCGTCAGTGTAGTGTAGTGTAGTGGCCCTCATCTCTTATGTACTGTATGATTCTGAACTCCGGATGCAAAAATTACAGCTCTTGGACGACCCCCTTCTTCTCTGCACACGTAAAGAGATTGATATGGTTGTTGCCCCTCGCGGCGCACGCGAGCATCATGCGGTGGGGATGAAAGGCGGTGGCGGCTATTGGAGAGGGTGCTTGGCGTGCCTGGTTCAGGAAGCTGGAATATGGTTCTACGCGCGAGAGTTCTTTGCCTTCAAAATTGAACACTTTGACAGTGTGGGCGCCCGTACCGCTATTTGGTATTAGCAAAGTAAAGTAAAGAGGGAAGAAATTGCTTACACTGCAAATACTGGAAGATGTTCATGCGTACTTGCCGTCCGCAGGGTCTGATTCGTCGCTCTGATAGTGCGCAGAGGCTTATCCATTCGGATATCCCACAACTTCACTTTTCCATTCCTGCTCGCGGACAGGAGTTCTCGCTGACCCCCTCGCTGCATATGTACGCTCTTGATCCAAACGCGGTCCGTTTCATCTTTCCATTTTTTGACCATTGCTTCTTGTGGCTTATTGCGAGCATCGAAGACTCGGATGGCGCCATCGCCGAAGCCAGCCACGAAGACGTTGCCGGTCATTTGATCAGACGTAAGGGATGTGACGCAAGAGCCAGATCGCGCATTGATGTCGACAACACAGAGTTCTGGGGCTGCAGCCCAGACTCTGATGACTTTCACATCGCCGGCTACAAGGAGCTTGCCGGATACTTGTTGCCAGTCAAATACCATTCCAGAGTTGACATTGCTGGGGACAAGATGGGTCAATGCTCGCCAAGCAGAGGCAACTTCAACCTTCTTATCGGAATCATAATTCCTGTAGATTCTGATGACACCATCCGAGGATCCAGTGAGCAAGAAAGCCTGATCGTCTTCGTTGATAAACTGTAGGTCGCTAATTTTGGACCCTTCAGGGTTACCATTCGAAAATCGACTTAATCGGTCCTGCTTCTTCCAATCCCATATACAAACGGTGTCCCGATCATCAGAAACGGCAAGGTGGTCCTCAAACTGATGCAGTGTCATCTTTGAAGGCTGACTTTGGTTGTTGAAGAATCCAGAAGGATTGGTCCATTTGCCAGTGCCTGCAATCTCTTTCTGAGGTTGAGTCTCTCGCAATATAGCTTCATTTCGAGATCTGCGCCACAGTCGTTCGTTGTAATCAGTGCTACCAGGCTCTTCTGCCTCATTCGGCTTCATTTGAGGTTCGCGGAAATACTCGATTGACCACTCTAAGAAAGTGCTTTCTAAAGGCAACGAAGGAGGAATTGACATTTTCCTTGGTTGGAAATGTCCTGACATCGGCTCTTTGGCCGCATGGTAAGTTCCGGGAGTGGACGCCGTGTCGTTTTGTTCAGGTGGGGCAGTGAAATCTGCAGTAGGGGCTCGAGATCTTAATGGCAGCGGAGTTTTGTGGCTGGGGGATTTCGGCGGATTTCGGCCAGCAGCATCAGTGAGCGAACCCTCAGCACTGGGCGCAACAAATGGGAGAGAGGTGAATAGATAGCTAGCAGTCCGCTTGAGAAGTCCTGCCTGGTGATTTGCTGCTGGTGTCGAGTCGTGGCGCAAAGGTGTATTTGGCCGCGTGTCTAGAGGTTGCATATGCGATACAGCTGGCTTTGCGCTGCGGCGGCTGAGATCATCAATCAGCTTCTGAGCAGAACCGCCCACTGGAGATTGCAACACTGCGCAATGGATATAGTCGACAATGATGGTAGCATTACGTTGGACCTCAGGGTGCGGGTCCACTGCCATTATTAACACATGTTTCCAAACGGCTGCAAAGATGGAATTGTGTGATACTCCGTGGGCTATGGCTTTGATTGTGCCATCCGGATTTCGGTTTTCCTGCCGAGCGTAATGCAGACCCATCTTGTGATCGTTTCCGTCATCCTGGGGAGGATATTGCCGATATTCTCGTTCTTCTTGAAACTGCTCGTAAGCAGCCACTATAAATTTATTCTCGTAACGTTGAATGAACTTTGAGAAATAAACTAAAAGCTCTTTGCGAACCATGGCATTACCATCATTAGCCATTTCCATGACGGTCCATGAAATGGATTCCTCAATTCTTGCCACCTCATCGGTCAGGTCGGGGATCCCCAAGAAAGTAGTCATTGCATAGAGCATTGCAGCCCGAACTTCACAACATACATCACGGACTAAAGTGCATAACTTTGTAGGTGCGCTCTCCCTAATTCCGCGCCACTTCGCTTCCGGCAAATCATTCCACAATTGGCTGATACATAAGCATGCCCATTGACGCAACAAAGGGTTGTCAGCATTTTGAAGATGCAGTAAGCAGTATGTCAAGATTTCTGATTGATTGCACACGTTTTGACCTTGCTTGTAGCCATTGCAGAGCATAGCGAGGATGAAAGCGCACATAGCTTTGTGCTCAAGGCTGTCAACGACTGGAAGTCCTTCATTAGGCTTCAGGATGTTTGCAAAATAGTTGTATCCCGAGTCCTTCAGTAGATCGGTCTGGCAGGTGAGGTCAACAGCAAGAACACGGGTCCAGATGAATACCATGACTGGTTTCAACTCTGTGGCAGCTGATTGCAACAACTTCAACACATATGGGAAAATGCCAATGCTAAGAGCGAGATTGACGGCCCAGGGACCTAAATCGAGGAATTTGCCCAACAGAATAAGGGCTCGTACTCGATGTTGCTGGCTCAGGAGTACTTGCAGAACGACTGGAAGTTGATCGGGAGCTTTGTGTTCTACGGCGCCTTGTGTGAGGTACACCTCAAAAGCCGTGAGCTGCTCTGTAAAGAAGCTGGAATTTTGAAATTCGTAATCTGGCCGAAGGCCTTGCTCTTTCTCCTCAAGCATAGGCAATTGCGCGAGAGCCATTTCAACCGCGAGATCCCAGCTTTCCCACAGAGGGTGCTGATGCGTATCTGGGAGTGCTGGATATGACTGGGGATGACAGTTATAAACACCCATGATGCGCTGTGCGAGGAGAAAGTTTCGAAACAACGCTGCAACCATAAGATCTTGCCTAAAGAACTTCCTGAAGAGCGGTCGAGGTAACGTGGTCCAGGCTATTGTGTCGGTAATAGCCGTGAAAATCCAGTTCAGTTCTCCCAATGGTGTCCTTCGTTCTTGCAATCTTCCAGGAAGCTTCTTCGCTCGTTCAGGGGTAAGCTGCGAGGGCAATGGATTTTGCAAGACGAAGAACCAAAGGGCCATCTCGATTGGTGTAGTGAGACATGATGTGAAAACATCTGCTGGGAGAAGAGGATTCGTGGGAAGATTCTCTTTCACCCCACAAGCTGCTAAATGAATATACGGCCTGAAACTTACAGCAGGGTAGTCGGGATCCTTTGCTAGAGCATCATTCTCTTCTTGCTCGTGTTTCTCGACAAATCGATGAAAATTGCTGAGGATGTTGCCTGCATCAGAACAGTCCCAAACGAAAAAGGTCGGTGCTGCCAGCCAAGTCTGGAGATCGTAGAGGGAAACTGGAATGTACTGCGTGTAGTTTTTATTGAAGACCCAGATCTCGCCAGATCCCGTTGGTTTGGGTACACCATGGCCATTGTAATGGAAAAGTACTCTCTCGTCCTTCGCATTTCGTCGCAAAGAAACACAGAACTTTTTAGTCTCCTCTATCGAAGGATCTAAGTATTGCTTGTATCTTGTTCGTATCGCTAGGGTCTCGTACTGTGACTGCAAAGATTTGCCAATAGTGTCGAGAGCCTTTTGGACTGGCGGGTGGGTAGGATCTTGCCATGCTTCCAACTTTGCCCCAGGTACAGTCTTCAGTTGATCCGGAGGCTCAACACCAATATTAAGACATACCGCCAGTGCCGCAGAGACAGTCTTCAGACGATCTTTCATTCGCCAGTCTTGAAGTTCGTACCCTAAAGATTTGGGGTTGCCGGTTGTTTCGTGTCGTTTGTCCGTGAAGTACATGTACCAATTCTGTTTGGGGCCGTTAGCCAGTTCTTTGAAGTCAGGAATCGGCCATTGAGAGAGAGCTTTCAGGCGCTCAAGCGCGAGATGCTCCGCGTCACGACGCTCGTGATAATTACGGCGGATTCTATCAATTCTGCCCCCTAGGTGGCTGATAGGTTCAGGATCTTCTACGCCCTCACTGGAGCTCAACTCGAAGTTTTGAAGATTGTGAAAGTCGTCATAGTCTGCCATCTTGGAGACTAGATGTGCACATCCAATATAGATGCTGTATATCCAAAAAGTGCTCTGAACTTGTAATGATGCCGTATTGACCTTCGGAGCAGCAGGATCCGGCAACGTACACTAATACGCCATTGCAAGATAGAGTTTGCGAGTAGAGGAATGAGCAACCCACATTTGCCAGCTGCGAAACATATTCTTCCGATGCGTAGTGATCCTCGAAACCATGTCGTGCTCCCCAGCCTTGCCAATCGTCCTCCGCCGGCGAATCCACATCCTCTCCCCTAGGTCCAAAGTCGCTCTTGGATCGCTGAAGTAAAGGTTTCGATCTCCTTTTTATTCTGTCTACCTCTGAATCGTCTTGGGAAGAATCTGCAGTAACACCAGAGGCTGTAGTCGGTCGCGCCTGTGAGGAAGCCCTACTATTTGTTGCCAAGTGGCCAGTGGTCGGGGGAGCTCTGGCACTTGCAGCTGAAGATCTTCTGGGACCGTCATCCGATGTCGAGGATTGTTGTCCGTTGATTACCTGGACCGGGTCGTTGCTCACAGCAGGTCTTGGTGTCATCGGGCTTGAGGTGCCGTTCTGTATCGGAGGTTCTTGTCGCGGTAGAGTTGAAGGCGCTGCAGAGATGTAGCTTTGCGATCGAGATTGGCGCGGCGAAACATTCGAAGATTGAGGGGATTGTCGGGGGTTGTATTGCTGGCGGTGTGCCCCTCCGTGCTGGTGAACTTGTACCGCCGTCATCGTCATGCCTGGGAGAAGCCGCCCTTCTCGAGGCTCTATGGATGGCTGTTCATGGATAGGTGTCGTATGTCGAATTCGAGCCTGATGGTTTGGTTCAAAAGCATGCGCATGTGTTAAGGATTCAGGGATCTTTCGACTCTGCAGTCAACGAGTTAGTCAACCGATGTCGTCAACCCACAATGTCGGGATTTCTTTTGCTCGCCTTACCTTACCCTTACCGAGGGATCAGGAGCTGCGCTCTTGGTGGATTTCTGCTTGGACGGGTGAACAATATGTGGTGTATCGTATGCGAGAGCTGAGTGGCAGATTTTGGTATAGCGGTGGCTAAGGAATTGCCTGGGTATGGATGGATGGAGGAGAAGCCTAACAGCTGTCACGGGTGGAGCTGGCTGGTCGGTCTGCTTCATGAGGCTGCGCTGCGCTGCTCACTCTGACGAACTCACTCCCACTCACTCACTTCTCTCATCCATGCCGTGCCTAAGCGACCGACCGGGGCAGCGTCCGCACGGCACCATCGCCATTCATTTCCAATCAAAGCTGTGGCTGGAGCCGTGGCTGATTGTCCGAGATGGGACCCGCGCGCAGAAGACGGCCAATGGAATTGAATGTACAGGTAATCAGGGGTAATGGTCCTTTCGATACCGCAATGATGCAGTGTGATTAGTGAGGTCACATAAGACTGGCTGCAAGTCTATATTCTATATAGCTCTTCAGCTCCTGGGAGGTCAGATTTATTATATACTTCGGCCGAACATGTTTGCTTCTTACGCTGAATGAGGGCTCGGTATGAATATGGGTCTGTTCGTTCGGAGACTGCATCTCTTGAAGATGCACATAGTATCCAGGCAGAGGGGAAGAAAGAAATATATATGCTTGATGGCCCATAAATGCTAAATATATCTATTATTACTCAAAGCAGTTCCCCTAAGATACCTCTGAGTTGGCAATATATTACGCACTTCTACTAGGACCTTCCTTTATGTTATTACGGAGTGCAGTAACCAGTACCATATAGTCTCGAAATAAGACAGTAATATAGGACTTTTAGTCGCATTTGAAACGTCCGGCTTCCAAAAAGTCTCCAAATTCAGCTTATCGATACCGATAAACAGCCTCAGATTCTTTGCACGCTTCTGGACGTGTGTCTATTGCAGTAGTAGTGGGTGGGTAGGTACCTAGGTATTTCTGGACGATCTTGTCCGAGCCTATAAGAGCCCCCAAACAGCCTTCCATTCAAGTCACTGTCCTTACATACACGTGTATGCACCGCCAATCCGGGATGATCCTCAGCGGTTATTTCTGATCAGCTGGAACAGAGAAACATAGAAAATCAGGACTGGTACTGTGACACGAACCCCTCAGCCCCCAGCACATGCAGAGTCTAAATGAAGATTCTCCCTTTCTTCTCCAGATTCTGTTTCTGTTGCCGAGAAGTCTACAAGTAGCATTTTGACACGAAACTCGCATCATTGCCGTATCGAGTCAGGCGCTGACTATCAACTGTGAGACACACGGGCAGACCAAACAGTCAAAGGTCAAAGTCATGGTCGAGGTCAAGCTCGCCTTACTCGCATAGTTATTCAGGGGTATCCGGCTGATTTTTGGTGGAGAAAGGCGGCGTTCGGTACGTTGAATCTTAGCTTGAGCTTGAGAATAAGAATCATTGTTTGTCCCTTTTGTAGAAGTGTAGAGTTGTAGAGTTATTATAGATTGATAGAATCTCCAAATTGTATCCCCTTCTTCCATCAAATCCTGGCCTGATTTGAAAATATAAAATTCATCCCAAAGCAATCCGAGCGCTGGGTGTTGTGTCGGTACTTCCGTATTGCATGGCTCGTCTTCTGCGGAGAAGTGCCAAGACCCAAATTATTTTGAAAAGGATCCTGACCCAACATCCTCCTTCCCAAAGTCAGGTCCACGTCTACAACATTTCTGCAGATCTCACCAGATTCAACTTCTCAGTCTTCCCCAGACTCGTCCTTTCTCTTACATCCTCTCTCTCCGCTTCATCGTGGCCATTCGAACTTGCCCAAACACGACAGCCGTTAATTCGCAGATCCCAGCCATCCCAGCCATCCCAAGACAATCCATACCCTATAATTCCGCTCAGACGTGCGATATCTCCTTTCTGTAAACGACGACAACGACGACCAGATTGCTGCTTTCCCGTCAAGACGAACACTTCGAACTTTAAAGAATTACGGCAGGGTCTGCGGCGCATTGCCATAGAGTGAGAGGTCGCCCGCCTCGAATGGCACGATGGCATTCCTCTTTAAGAGCAAGAAGAATGCAGACAAAGCCCAGGCCGCGAAAGATGGCGGCCCGAACGGTGTCGCTGGATCACAATCATCTCTGCAGAGTGCAAATGGGCGTATGAACGAGAAGGGCCCTCCTCCACCGCAGCAGTCTTCGACACCTGCGAGCAGTGTAAATAATTCCTTGAGCTCACTGCAAGGAGGTTCTACTGCGACCCCGAGCCCTGAGCACGCCAACGTCCGGCGAGGACCTGTTGCAGAACAGGCACAAGATCTTCCGGTTAGTACATTAATCTTGCAAGATAATTTGGGCAATGCGCAATAAGGAAACCCTCTCGATTGGATATTAACATCCTCACAGTTGCGAAGCGGGAGTGCGCCTCCCGTTCAATCAATGAATTCGAATCCCAATGCCTCCTTATATCCCTGGTCTCAGCGGCGGTTAACATATACTACGTCGCATCCGAGTCCATTTCCGCGATATGGCGCGGCTGTTAATTCGGTAGCCTCGAAGGAGGGCGACATCTACTTGATGGGAGGTCTAATTAACAGCTCAACAGTCAAAGGGGATTTATGGATGGTAGAGGCAGGAGGGAATATGGCATGCTATCCGCTGGGGACCACAGCTGAGGGGCCAGGACCTAGAGTTGGACATGCCAGTCTACTGGTTGGAAATGCATTCATTGTGTACGGTGGAGATACGAAGATGGAAGACTCCGATGTTCTAGACGAGACGCTGTATCTTCTGAATACCTGTAGGTTTGTTGCACTCAGTCCTCGACTTGTACTGACTAGGATCAGCCACTAGACAATGGTCAAGAGCGGTACCTGCAGGACCCCGACCCGCTGGACGATACGGACATTCGCTCAATATCATTGGTTCCAAAATATACGTCTTTGGTGGCCAAGTGGAAGGATACTTTATGAACGACTTGGTAGCATTTGACTTGAATGCATTGCAAGTACCTACAAACCGATGGGAAATGCTCATTCGGACTACCGATGAAAAGGCAGTGCCTGGCCTTCCTCCAGCGAGAACGAATCACTCCGTTGTGACTTATAACGAAAAATTATATCTGTGAGTAGTTGAGGGGTGGCAGATTGAGAAGGGACTAATTTCAATAGATTTGGGGGTACTAATGGCTATCAATGGTTTAATGATGTTTGGTGCTATGACCCACAGACTAATACTTGGAGCTCCCTCGACTGTATTGGATATATACCCGCCCCTCGAGAAGGTCATGCGGCTGCGATTGTCGACGATGTAATGTATATATTTGGTGGACGAACAGAAGAAGGAACGGACCTGGGGGATTTAGCAGCGTTCCGAATATCCTCGAGGCGATGGTATACTTTCCAAAATATGGGTCCCTCGCCTTCCTCACGATCAGGCCACAGCATGACGGCATTTGGCAAGCAAGTTGTTGTTTTGGCAGGAGAGCCTAGCACGGCGACGAAGGAGGCTCAAGATTTGGGGCTTGTCTATTTGTTGGATACAAGCAAAATACGGTATCCCAACGACCAGCAAATACAACAAACCCCTTCCGGGGAGCGTGTAGCAGGGCAAAGACGGCCGAGTGGCGGAGACAAGAACGTTATGGTTGCGAACCGGGGATTGGCTCCTCGGGACGGCTCGTCCCTTCCTGAACCTAAGAGATTTGGTGGACAACCACGAGAAAGTGTTATGGGCGGACCTTTTGGTCCTCGCGGTAATGGGACTGGGCAACCTGGGGTCAATGGCAACGATATCAATGGGGTTGCTCCTGGGTCTGCGCAGCCCCAAGGTCCACAACAAGGCCAACATGGTCCACCTGGGCCACAACAAGGTCAGCAAGGGTCACAGCAAGGTCCACAGCAAGGGCCACAACAAGGAGGCCATCAAGGCCCGCAACAAGGCCACCAAGGGCCACAGCAAGGGCCACAACAAGGTCAACAAGGGCCTCAGCAAAGTCCTCCAAACCAAGGCCCACCTGGAGGATCTAAGCTTCCTAGAGCATCAGCCGCCCAAGCTCCTTCTGGCCCACCACCTCAACAGCAAGCACCAGCTCCTCGCGGCAATGTGCAGCTTCCAAACCCACGGGGTAGACCGCCGCAAGGCAAGCCCGAGAGAGGGTTTGGACCAGCTGTTGATACAAGTATACGAAACCCTGCAGCCGAGAATGCACCGGCTCCAGTGCAGGTTAGGACACTGTCTCCAGCTCCGAAGGAAAACTCAATCGTTAATGGGCGACGGACGCCAACCCAAGCCCAGCAAACTCAAAAGCCTGCACCTAACGAGAACGGACCTCCTGTGAGCATGAACGGAAACTCACGATCCTCATCCAAGTCTAGACAAGGTCGGCAACAGAGCTCAATTGACAGTACTAACGAATCATCCCAATCCTCGCTCAAGAATGTCACCAATCGTCAAACATCACCACCTCCTAGTGGCAGCGCTCCAGCCAGACAGACCAGTAATCCACTTGGACGCAAAGGATCTGCTCGTAATTCCCAAACTGTTGCTGTGCTGAAGGAATTAGATGCCGCGAAGAACCGGAATGCCTGGTATGCCTCTGAGCTTGAGCTTGCGCGGAAAGCTGGCTATTCTCCAAACCCATCGAGCAGTCCAATTTTGGATCAACGAGCAGCGGAATCGTTCGACGACGATGATAAGCCCTTGATCGAAGCGTTGCTGGCTATGAAGCAGGAATTAGCAAATGTCCAGGTCTCGATTGACAAACAAGCTGTTCTTGCCGCGAAACAAATTGCAGAAGTTGAGAAACAACGGGATGCCGCGGTCAGCGAAGCAGTATATGCCAAAGCCAAACTAGCTGCACATAGCGGCAGTCAAAATAGCACCCCTCAGCCCGACAGTGATTCTCGTGATTTAGGGATCTTATCGAACGATCGATCGAACGATATCAACAGGAAACTTGCTGCGTCCCTAGCTGAGCAACGAGATCTGAAGAATAAGATTGAGACACTGACCGCTGATCTGGATGCCGAGAAACGTGGTAGACAGCTGGCGGAAGAAACCGCAACTTCTGCGCAAAATCGGATGACCGAGTTAGAGATTTACAAACAGTCAAACTCGTCGGAGGTTGAGCGCTTGAAGGCCGAATTATATGAGGTTACGACCAAGGCACGGGAGGAAGCAATCATTTTAGCGGAAGCTGTGGCCGCAGCTCAACTTATTCAAGTCGAAAAGGATGAGCTAGAAGCGAAGTACAATGAGTCCGTGGGGTCATCAAAAGACCACAGTGACACTTTCGAATCTCTTAGAGAAGCCGTTTCTTCATCTGCTGACATGAGAAATCTCCTCGAACGCAAGCTTGAAGAAGAACGATCTCAGCGAGAAATAGTTGAAGGGAAGCTCAGCAAGCTCAGGGCTGAACACGAAGCTCGTACATCTGAGTTGGAGTTTGCCACCAAACGTTTACAAGATGCGGAAGAGCTGGTAGAGCAACATTCCAGCGAGGCTCGCACTCATCGACAGGCTGTTCTCGCCGGCCTTGACAGGGTTGCAGCGAGGAACGTAGGCTCTAATGATTCTTCCAACGACGAACGATCTGCCGCGCTGCAAGCTCAAGTCAAGGCTGCGAACGAAATGGTCCGCAAGTACCAAGCCATCGCTGATACTGCTTCCGACAAGCTACGTAGTGCTGAAGAGCGCATTGCTGGTCTGGAAGCTTACCAAGAGCAAGCCAGCAGAGAAGGCATGTCTATCCGCAAGCAACTTCAAACAACCATGCGGGAGGTCCAAACACTTCAAGCTGCGAACTCAGACATGAAGCACAAGCTGGCCAACCAGCAATTGGAGACGAACGCCGTTAACGTCCAGCACAACACTCTGAAAGATATCCTAGGCGAGCGTGGCATCAGTCCTGGTGGAGCGGCTCGGGCACGTGGCCTTTCTAGTCCGCTATCTGGAGCCAACACGCCTGATCCAGCTCGCGTTCGCGAACTCGAACAACAGCTTTCAGCTAGTAACCAAGCTCTTCAAGAAACAAGGGAAACCTACGAGGGTCGCGAACAGCAAGCGGAGGGTGCCTACCGAGAGAAGTTGACGCAACTCGAGAATGATTACCAGTCCGCAGTACACTATGTCAAGGGTACTGAAAAGATGCTCAAACGCATGAAAGATGAGTTGGCGAAGTACAAGTCGGAGAATACGCGCATGAAGGAGCAACTGCTCGAAGCAGATGAGGCGGTAGCTGCAAAATCAACAGCTCCATCTGCATGGGAGGAGGAGCGATCCTCTTTAACCAAACAGATTGATTTCTTACAAGCAGAGATGAAATCTTCAGCCTCGCAACTTGAAGCCCAAATGGCACAAGTGCGAAGTGAACTAGCACTTGCTCACCAAGAGCGCGACCATCTCAAGCAAAACCACGAAGAAACGTCCCGACAGCTATCGGTCTCAACGCATCAATCACAATCCGACCTCGCGCAATTACAGCAGGAGAACGCCTCTCTGGAAAAACGCGCCCAAGATGCTGAGCACAAAGTTTCATTACTACTCGACCAAGTCGAAAGCTCAGTCGATAATTACCGTCGTCAGTCGCGGCTCATCGAACCCGCTAATATTAACGGAGGGGGAGCAGGGGGAGCAGGTGGAGCACCATCCCATCAGCGTACACTCTCCAACAGCGAAAGCGTATCGGAAGCCTCACTCTACGGCGCCGACAACCGCAACTCCATGGCCCTCGACAGTCTCGCGAGCGAACTTGAAACCTTACGCACGCATTGGGAAACCACAAACAAAAATTACCGTTTAAGCAACGCGTTTGATTACGATGATCGGCCAGTGCTGCCGAAGCTAGAGGAGGAGAAGGACGTTGACGTGGTGAGTCTCACCGAGTGGCGGAAACGGCTTGATGCGGAGGAGGAGGCGAGTAGGAGTCGAAAGGGAAGTCTTAGTGATGGGGCCTTGAGTCCTGGGATGGGGAAGAGGGAGATGAGTCCGAGTGGGAAGGAGGTGGGTGGGGCCGCGGGAGCGAGGGAGAGTCAGGTTAATGTTATTTGATTGACCCGAGGTCTTCCTGGCTGGCACAAAGACGTCAAGTTATATGAGAGAGGTGGGGGCAAGGGATGGACGACTAGTAGTGCCGCCAAGCCACGTTGCATGAGGCTCACGCATGGCATTGATGGCCATTGCAGGTGCAGAGCACACGGCTTTTTCTTCTGTTTGAATTATTTACGAGTCATTAGGGCACACAGGCGTTGTTGGATTACCACTTTTTGTTATCCTCATATCAAGTTCATTCTTGTTGCTAAATTACAACAATCTTTGGACCCCTTTTCTTTCGTTTTGCGGGAATGAATTGGGAGTGGAAAGGGATGGATGACGAATGATTGTGGATTGGTTGTTTTTTGCTGTTTTCTTTTTTTTTGTGCTGTGCTATGCTGTGTTGTGCTGCTGTGTTGTTTGTTTGGATAGGCGCGCGTGTGATGGATGAAAAGAGAAAGAAGTTAATGTACAATATGTGAAAGTGAGAGCGTATGCAGATCAGATCAGATAGTTTTATGGGGGTGGATGAAGTAGGGGACGAGGGCTAAGAGAATCGATGGTGTTACAACCTACCTACCAAGTAATTCGTGTATGATACATGTGATGAATGTATGGATGTGATGGATAGAAGGATCAATGCATTGCCTTTCGGTATTTTTAGGACTTGGGTCGATATAGACTGTTGATTTCTAATTGCTGATATCAATACATGTTTAAGCATGTTACACTCATGATAATCATATGATATCGAGTTCCAGAATTTCGATCTCATATAGTTTTTCGTCAAATGACTAATACCAGACCCGTGATGTTGTAAATGACTAATACTAGACCTATATTATTAGTAATGACTAAGACTAGACTCTTACTAAAAAAGCATAATATATTCTTACTTATGCTATAAAACTGTGATTCTATACTATATTAGCTCTGCAGTTCTTTATAGTTTAGCGATATGTAATAAAATATAATAACTTCCTATTTAGGAAGTAGGAAGTAGAATGCTATATTAGTATTTAAGGGTTACACTTAGCCTACCCCTCGTAATATAGAGCTAATAGGAATATTAGAGCGAAGACTATATAATAGTATAAAGCTAATAAGGAGTTAAGAATAGTTACTACTTACTTATAAAGTGATTCTATGCTAGACTCCCTTTATATTAGCTCTATAGTCCTTTATAGTTTAGTGACGTATAATAAAACTTAGCGCTTGCCTTCCTATTTAGGAAACTCGAGTACTATATTAGCGTTTAGGGGTTATGCTTAGCCTACTCCTTATAATATAGAGCTAATAGGAATATAGGAGCGCTTTGCCCTTATAGAACAACTTACTCGTTTTAAGTAATATATAAAAGAAGGTGTTTTTACTACTAAAAATCAAGTAAAAATATAAAGAAATGCTTTATAATAAGCATTTGTAAGAGAATCCGACTAAAATGATAAAATATGCTCTCCTTTTCAAGTGAATAGTAGCGCTAAGCCAAATTTAGAATATAGCCTCTTTATTACTTCCTTTATACTTCTTTATTCCTAAAACTTTATAACTTCTTACATTTTAGCATTTTAATATTTTTAATCTCTTCTATAACTTTATTACTATTAAGCCCTTTATTTATTTGCTATTAATACCTTCTAATCATTTATTGCTTTATCTTAGTTCTACTACTAATACTCTAAAATTAGACGTTATTAACATTTTAATGCTTAAGTCCTACATTTTATACTAAGTACTTTAATCTAATTATATAACGTACTTCTCTAATATGTCTCTATAGTATAGTAGCTTTTATGTCTCTTTTTATCTTTGTCTAGGTAGCAATTAGTTATTATTATAGTATTAAATAATGTATTCTAGATTTTAATCTATCGATTTTAATTTATTAAACCTACTAAGACTTTTAATATTTTTAAGTTTTAAGCATATTAATAGTTTTAATATTACTAGCTTACTCTTTAATTCGCTAGAGAGTTAGCTAATTAGTAGTAACTTTATATAAATATGACTATTCCTATAGCTTTTTAATAATATTAACAATTTCTAGACTTTAATATTCTCGCTTTTAATAGTATTGCTCTTACTTTTATTAATTGCATTATCACTTTTAGCTTTGGCCCTTCTTAGTTCTTATTTACCTAGTATATACTTTAAAGATTATTATTTACTTTAGTGCTAATTTTATACTAGAAAATGAATAATATGCTTATTTAGTTATAACTTCTTAACTTTATATAAATCTAAATTTCTTAAATTTCTTAAGTCTATTCCTTTTACTACTTTATTATATTATCTAATATTTATAATACTATTACATTAAGCCTATTATTAATATAGCTATAAGGTTTTAATAGTTAGGATAGAGTAGAAGAGTATATGACATTATTACTAGCCTCTTATTTAGGAAATGCTAGCTTGTTTAGGAACCTTTAAAGATTATACGTTATTATAAATAAGATATTAACTCTTAAATATTATAAGGCAGTTTATTAAACCTTTTAGCGTGGTATTATTATCATTATACTATGCCTTTAGCCTCTACTAATCCCTTATCTTTAAAGGTACTATAGGCCTATATTATAAGAGAAAGTAGACGCTACTAGATTCTTTTATCTATTTATTATAGTACTATACCTGACCATATTGTATCGTCGGCTCTACTAAGACGGTAGCTATATGCGCTAGTAGCTATACGCGACCTAGTAGGACTTATTTATTATAGCTAATATCCTAGATCTATCTTAGAAGTATCCTAGATCTATCCTAGGTCTATCCTAAATCTATTATAGATCTATCCTAAATCTATTATAGATCTATTATAGATCTATCATAGATCTATCATAGATCTATTATAGATCTATCCTAGATTTATCCTAGTAATATCCTAGTAATATACTAGTAATATCTAGGTCTATCATAGATCTACTATAGACCTATTATAGATCTATCCTAGAAATATCCTAGTAATATCCTAGAAATATCCTCGATTTCCTTATAATATAAAAGAGAGGAGGCCTTCCTATTAAACCTATATATATAAAAGCTATAGACCTTATCAGGTATACTAGTATAGGTAAAATATGCTAGTATAGGTAGTTTCTTAGGGACTAGGGAATTATACTTTATCTATCCTAGAAATAGCTAGTAAAAATATAATCTAAAGCTTAATATACTTAGTTTAACTAATAACTCTAAAGTCAAATAAGTGAAATTCTACTAAATGCTTAATCTAGAATACTAGAGCTTAGTCTATAGGAGGGTACTTCTATCAACCTTAAATAAGCTTTAGGTCTAGTATTTTAAGCTCTTTTTAGTAGTTTCCTTAATTATTATTAGTCTTAAGCTAGTAAGCTTACTCCTTATACTAATTCCTTATTTGGCTTCTCTACTAAAAATATAGTATTAGTTAGATTTTATACTATTAGACTTTAAATTATTTGACTTACTACTTTTAAAAGGTAGCTTTCTTGAATCTAGTTATATATAATAATAATACTAACCTATTATAGTCCTAGTACTAAACTTGATATATATAAGCTTATAGAAAATATGATCTAGGCCTTGACCCTCTCTTTACCCCTTTTCCTTCCCCC